>JAUOBX010458423.1:0-10353 GCA_032360705.1 Eupentacta quinquesemita
ATATGAGCATCAAAGGTTCGAGATGAGAAACAAAATGAAATTAGTATTATATACAGTGTAGCCTACCATCGTACCAGAAACCCACTTTACTAACATGTAGCGCTGTCGGGAAAAAACGTATAAATGGAAACATATTATTTTGGTGAATGGAGCATCAAACTGCCTGAGCTGAAATGAATTGGGGGGCCACCGAGGCACCACCATCATATTTTTTATGATCGCCCTCAGGCCTCGATGAACACACATCGAGACTGAGAGCATGACCCTCAATAGTGCTTTGACAGTTTTATGACATTCCCTCAAAACGAGTGAACAAATGGCCTCAATTCCAGCCTCAGAAAGCTGATCAAAAGGTGGTGACTGCGAGTTTTATTCTTGCACATGACCATACTGTTCAGGTATGTTCCTTGAGCAGAACCAGTGACGCTCCGAGCGATTGGTTTTGGGGGAGGTTGCACTCAGAAATGACTTCCCCCCCTCCCTAACTTCAAATTGAAGGTTAACATTAATTATAAATGCAAGTGGCAAATCTTTTGGAAGGGGAACGACTTCTTGAACCCCATCTGTACATACACCACTAGGCCTGTGATGGATAAACCGAAAGCTCAACTGCACCTGAATGGCTGGCAATCCATTATAAGGATCTGGTACCTGTTTATTACCATGGCCAGGGCCAGGGTAATCTCAAAGCATTACGGAACTGTTAGTGATATTATAGTGCTGTATGAATACAAAATATTATTATTAGTATTCCTACTACCTACATGACCACACAACAAAATTGGGTCAGTTGGGTCTTAATACAAAATAATATTATTAGTATTCCTAATACCTACATGACAGCACTATGAAATTGGGTCAGCTGGGTCAGAATACAAAATGTTATTATTCGTATCCCCACTACCTACTGTACAGCACAACAAAATTGGGTCACTTCTCCTAGAAAAGCCCTGACAAGTTTGATAATAATGCAATCGGAGCATGCAAATGTTGAGTATCACTTCAAGTCCAAGATGACAGTACAGTACAGTACTGTATAACATCATACTTTCACAAATGTGAGCTACTTAACTTAAGAAGAATCCTTTTTCATTTCTACAGTAAACTACAAGCCTGAGGGCATGTTTTTTTTATAGGGATTAGCTCTACACAGGTCTACAGCTGATATTTCTAGCAGGTTTTTCTGTTGTTTGCAGTTATTCATGTAGACTAGAGGAATAGTATGGAACTGCTGAAGTTGAGGGATAGAACTCATGTTGAATGGGGGAACAGATGAAGGAAAGATCAACACATGAGATCTAAACAGGAAAGAGAGGCCTACATAGGGGATATCAGGAGGATATGTGGGTAATGGGCTCCTTCCCTATGATAGGAAGAGATCCATGGAGCCAGGATTACATTCATGTAGACATAGCAGAGCACAACAGAAGTTGATAATAATGGGGACTTCATAGAGAGCCTAATGCAAAAGCCTCTATTGGAGCACTTGCATGACCCACACACACGATGTAGGAAGGAGGGTGTCAGAATATAATGCATCTGATTTGCAGAGAAAGGTTCCCATACCCATTGAAATAGGATAGAACAAGTGGGAAATAGGGTAGGGTGAACCACCATGTTGGGTATGCATACAACACTGATGCTGCATCAGTAGATGTTTTTTTTTATGGCCTCATGAGGCTATCATTGACCGACTCATGATTGGAGCGGTACAGTACATATTCAATGTACTTCCACCTCATTGAACAGTTCATTCCTTCCCAAAAATGACTATTCTTCGTTAAATTACAATTTTTCAAAATCCATACCACATCCATTTTCATAATCATTCATGGCACAGTTATTGACTAACGCTCTGTCGGATTGGTACAAAACTTCACACACCTACACATGTGTGTCCCAGGGAAATATGGGATGGTTTGGGAAAATGGGAGTTGCTGCATGACTGCTGCCCTCATATTTTGTAGGTTTTATGCGAAAATATAAGTTCCCCATTTACATATAACTTGGTGTGAACTATAATTGGTTCTGAAAAAAGTTCGCAATAATTGCAAACTCACCAGAATTCGAAATGATGATCTACATGATTTTCCTAACATAGTCAGATTCGAACAGAACTCGGTGGAAGTAGACTACCTCGAGGTCGAATTTGCATAATTCATGCTAGGATATACAAGGTAGCGGTATACCTGCCTGCACATGTCTAATACTGTAGAATAAGCCATATATCAGCTGCCACCCAACATACTTGCTAACTGAAAACAACATGCTGAAGGGGTAGAAAAACTAAAATAATTACTAGGCCAGAACTGCTTGACATATTGTGAGACCTGTGAGATTAATTTGAACAGGATATAGATTCTGCTGAAGAGATCTGGAAAAGGGACTACTGGATTAATTTCAGAATAAGAGCATGCTCCAGGAAATGTTAAAAACAAGGTGGTAAATATTACACTGTGCGGTGCATGATAATTGGCAGAAACCCAACACAGTAGCTGAATAACCAGATATTATAGAGTTGACTATAAACTGTATACTATATGTTAGGTATGTTGGTTGCATAAATTAGACAATGGTGCCGATAGTGCAAATAATAACAAAACTGTGGGATAATATATCCAAGCTGTTTTCACCGAACATGCAATATGCCTTACCACGTGGGAATATCTTTTCAGTGAAATAACACTCAATTATTCATTAGACCTGTGGTATACAGAACCTGACACAAGTCAAAATCTGAATTCCCCCTGCCATATTTGATTCAGTTGAATGCTTCTTCAAAATTTGTCATCTGGCAGGAAGCTCTCAAACCAAATTAGGCTCTGTGTTCACTTGGCCTCCAGAGGATATAATAAACAGTCCATTTCTGATGGTGCAATTACTTTTCTCGCGATAGCATATGTGCCAAGAGGAATGATGACTCTCTGGAATTTTGATGCACTCAAACCTTGGGTTCCATGGGCCCAATGTTGCTGTACTGAAGTTTTGAACTTTCAGGTGGTTCAAACCCAATATAATAGGTGTTGCATGGGGTGTCACAACGTAGACAGGGTTGTTCACCTTTGATTTGGGGTTGAAAGGGGGCGATCACTCATGAACAACCATGTTATGACACCTTGACATGGTTGTCGAGTATTAGGGTGACCATGCCGATCGGCAGCCGATGTGCAGACATGATCAAAGCACATGGTAAACAGGGCAAGACTTGGGCACTCCACGTGAGTTCGGTGAATGTAGCTCCAACATGCATTTGTGAAGGATTACTATTAACATAATTAGTCACCACCCAGAATAAGAGAAACTATAGAAAGGTTAGTGAAAATATCAGAAGGGTGAAGATATCTATAGGAAGGGGTAGTAGTGTAACTGCATGCATAGAACAGCTATGCAGATGAAAGGGTGCAATCGACCTACCGGTTCACCAAAGCGTAACCTCAGCCACGAACCTGCTGAAAACTGATTAGCAGAACGGAAGCAAATAACAAGATTACTGATACAATGATCAATGGGGACAAAATCTTAAACCTATTCAAATGCATCATCAATATATTACAGGGCTTTGCCGAGAAGCTGATAATAAAATGGAGGCCATAGGTTGTCCTACATTTATTCAAAAATCTTAAAGTAACGAATGCTTCGGCCAATTTTAGGCACAGATATGAAATTCCTTATAATAATTCTCTGATGCTTTTGGAGGGATGAGGCCATTTTCTTCCTACATCAATATTTTTGTTGGCCCCCATAATATTTTTAATGGGCAATTTTCAGTCTCCAGAGGGCTAATCGCCTGCAGCTCCCGCTTATTTCCTGCCATGATTTTTTAGGTAGCAAATGTATTAGCTAGAACTGAGGTGGGACACTGTCATAAACAGCTGCCCGAAGTTCCGTTTCCCAGATACAATACTCTGTGAAGGAAAGAATTCATCAATGTTCATCAGACCCAATGAGCATAAGAAACTGAGCTCTCAACATCATCAGTCATGTGCTTGTGCTAATCTTAGCATCTCACATCTTGATTATTGTAATGATATTAAAATATGTCCATCTTCCACGTCACTACTCCCACTCAAATCTATGAAGACCAGGCTGCCAAATTGTTTCTATACAAGAGAGAATTAGACAAAACCAGTGAGTGTTTGAGGAGTTTGCATTGGCTACCCATTGTATAGCGAATCAAATTCAAAGTTTTATGTTCAGTATCACGTTCGTTTTACTTCGTGATCAGGTGACTTTTTCTGCCTGAGGACACATCTCTTCAGGGAAGTGATTGGTCGAGCTTGTTGTTCATTGTTCTACTCATTGTCTTCCCTTGCGTTATCATTTTACGTCTCACCCTGTATTGCCTGTTCTAGTTTTTACCCTTTGCTGTGAATATATTTTTGTAAAGTGCCATAGAACAGCTTTTAAGTTATGGCGCTATATGAATATTGTGAATCATGATAACTGTGAATTGGACAGCTACAGTTGGCAGAGCCTAGGTCTGGTGATCAGAAGTTTGCGAGCTTGAGTCTTGGCTGGCTGCCTACCCCGGTGCGCGTTCAGGCACAGCGCCTCATCTCCATTGCCTTGTCCCATCCATGCGTAATTGGGAACCTCGAGAAGTGACTTGTAAATAGTAACATGTGCCGTATGAACTTCTAAATGATTGCTGTCCCATGAGTAGATTTTTTTCTTTTCGAAAATCACTGGAAGGAAATATTAATTCACTAGTTAGGGGACTGCAGCAGACGGTTAAGAAAACAGATAAAGTTGAAACTAGGAAGGGGAACAGGAAGGGGGGTGGCGATTGAGCCCTGACAACATTGAAACATGTAGTGATCGAGATGAAAATTCCATATACATAAATTAATGAAGATCTCCCACTGGAGGAGGAAGATAGGTAGTCAAACAATACTAATCGAGCTGAGACTAGGGGGAGGAGCGTATTGCACTCATGACATCTAAACACATACTAGGGAAAGGAAGAAAGTGGTCTATCAATCGAATTAGTTCAGTTGATGGAGCACTTGACTCGTGAGTTCAAGACACAGGTGGCAAGCTTCTTCGGCCCATCCTTGAGCAAGGTGCTTCATCTCAATTAGCTCATTCCACCCAGGCAAGTCTATGCAAGTCAGTGACTTTGTAGAGCGCTATATGAGTGTGTGATATTATTATTATAATAAAATTATAAATACTAACCTGATGTAAGGCTGGGCCGACAACAGGGACAAGAAACCCATCATGGAAATATTGCAACAACTGCATACTGACAATAGGGTGGGAAACCTGAAATACAGAGAAAACAAATTCTGTCAGAATAGAAAAGCTTCAAATTTATAAAGGTTGACATGCTGCCAATAAGCCAGTTGTGTATATATATATATAGGGATATCATTCATTACAGCAGGGGACAATCTTTTTGATACTCCCCTTAAGGAAATTATAAGTCTCTTCAAGTAGTATCTAAATAGAAAATTATCAAAGATATTAGGGAAAACTTTGTCTGTTAGTGACTGTAGTTCTGATAGCAAAGTGCCACCTGAAAACATACTGTGGATGATGCCATTAATTAGGGTACAAGTAAGGGTAAGGGTAAAGTCCCCTTCAAAATCTCAAATCTCTTAACAATTATATTTGCAGTTTTCAGTACTTGAGATATCCCTTTAGGTATTAAAATACAATGTATGAACGCTATACAATTACAAACTCACAAAGGCATACACATCCACTATAAAATGCAGGGCTGACACGTGATTAACAATTGGGGTTAATATCTGTAAAGCGATCTAAGACCACATCAATGCAGTGATAAGGTGCTACAGTATGTACAAACCAGATGGTTATTATCAGTAAACAAACACTCACAGCATGCAAATCACTGCAAAGTTCTCCAGTAGAGCAAACACAATCCCCCACCCCTCCAACCATGACATTCAATTGTGATCCTCAATGTTCAAACAGATAACCATCTTATGTTCAAACAAGGAAAACCATTTAAAGGGCTACATTATTGAATTCTGTTGTCAATCATTACCCACAGTGTAAACAGTAATATTGGGAGACGGCTAGCTATATCACGATCACAAGGGCTATCACATGCACTCTAACAAGTCATATTTACATTCAACAAGTACACACACACACACACAAATACAGTATAGTGTGACTGGATGGATTCCTGTACTGAAGTTGAAGCAGGGCAGGAATGGATTTTTTTCGTCATGGTGGCTCTTTCGAACCATTTTCACAGAAGAAAGCCTGCGTAAACGAGGCACAGGTCTCTTTCGAATTTCGAAGTGCCGCAAAGTGTTTAAACTTTGATCAAAGGGTATCCTTATATTTTTGATAGGGCGAATTTCCATTTTCATAGGGCGAAATCGCCCGCCGCCCCCCCTCATTTCCTGCCCTGAAAGACTCCAAAATCTCTTCTCGAGTGCTTCATCTCCATCACCTTGTACAACATTAAATGCATTGTTGGAAACCAGTGTATTGGCTGGGATAGTTGCTGCCACACTTGCGGGAGTTTGTGACACACTGATTTGGTGCATCAGGATAAATGGAAATAGGTGTGCAGGTTTGACAAGTCAAGTGATAAATGATTAATATCTGTAAAGTGCTTTGAAACCCTCATTAGCAGTGTAGGGCGCTATATCAGAATCAGATATCAGTACTCTCAAAGATTGTCAGAGTGCGTACCTGGTATAGCTTCTTAAGATCGGGACAATATATGTTACGTGAGTTGATCATTTCATTGAGATTGTGTGTATTCATGCCTGTACTTCGGTGACCAGTGACATAGATATATTTTATTATATTTTAACCGCAAACCAGCTAGTAATTGGGATATCACCATACCTGGACCACAGCATTGCAGAACTCGAGAGAATTGAGGAACATGCAGAGCTCGGGTATCCGTGAGATATCCTCGTAGGTCAGGCTGTGCCAGTTATCAGCCTGGATGTTCAGCTTACGTGGAAGCCTAGAGTAGAGGGCACCTAGACCGCCCGCCAGTACCTGCAGATGACAAGAAAAATGGACCTCGGATTACCTCAGAATTAACTCAACTTTTTGGGGAACAAATCTGATAACCCTATCCATGTTCCAAGTTTTGTTCAAATCTGTCCGACTGTTAATCTCTGCATGAATTATTCAAACTTAACATATGGTGATCTTGACAAGACATTATTTTTTCCGGAAACCAACTGTAGTCCACATCCACCAAGTTTTGTTCAATCAAGATGAACTTTGGAAAATCACAGAACTTTGTATATTTGACCTCGATGTGGTTGAGGACACATTCACCAAGTTTCACCCAAATCTAACAAAGTTGAGAAAATTAGATGAAATACACAAATTCGACAGACTCGGAATAACAAACATTGTTACCAGTGTAAAATTAGTGTTAATGTTAATATATCACTGCTTTAGGTTGAAAAATATGGAGGAACAACATGTCAATATACTGCACAATCAACAGTATTGAACAACACTCCTGGTGCCCAGTTATGTTGATAGCCAACTTTCCTTCAAATTTGTCAGTCAGTCCTTTGCGTCTTAGTAACTATCAGAAAATAGCAAAACAATATGGGAGAGGTTAAGGGGTGCTGGGGGGTTCCAAATGGAAGATAGGCAGTAGTCATAGTAGAAGGAATATTGGGAAATATGACTCCAAACTGATTAGATTCAACCAAGTATTGTAACAAACACACATGTTTACATGGACTATGAAATGTAAAATATTTACACATATAATGTGCTTATTTGCAGCATGCATCATGATCACCTCTGTTGCTGACTGAATAGTATTTGGCTGTAAACATGGAATGAATTTCATTTACAATCAGGGCAGGAAATAATAAATATCACGGGGGCAAAAAAAACATTGATGTGGGAAGAAAATTGCCAAATCCCTCCCAAAGCAGACGGGAATTGTTATGAGGAATTCCCTTTTAATTTTTTTTAATTCCCGCCCTGTTAACAATGCTACAAAAGAAATACCATACACATGTGCCGTTTACCTGTATTTTTACAGGAAATGCTTGTATATTCAGTCAAATGAGCAATCTTACCGGACAGAGGCTGGTACTGTCAGCGATGTACTTGGCTATGTGCTCCGCGTCCCGCGACGCTGATATACAGAGTAGGAGGGCGTCCCTCGCCTGCTGGCCAAGACTCCCGTCACGGTGGATAAAGGGTATCAGGAGGGAGAACAGTAGGAACTTTGCGGGGCCCTTGCTGGGACTCGCGTGGAAGAAGTACTCGAGGAGGGGCTGATCCCGGGTGAGAGAGACGCAGAGCTGGTGCAGCAGTAGCAGCAGCTGCGGCTCCAGAAACTCGCTGCAGTCCTCCCAACAGCTCAGGAGCAGACGCAGCAAGGCATTCAGGATCTTGTCCTGGAAGAGCACCCGCTGCTTTGCCTGCCCGATGAGGCTCTCGAAGGAGCGGAGCAGCTCGTGCTGGATGTCCTGTGCGTGGTCCACGGTCTCCTCTCCCCACACCAGCATCCTCTCCAGGATGTTCTGCTCATTGGTGAACGCCAGAATCCTCCCGACCTTGAGAAACAAAGAATTGCAAATGAATACTTCTTATGAACAGGTGGAAGTTATATAGTTGTGGAATGCTCTTCACCTAATGTTTTATAGTGGGGTCATGATAAGGCCGCAATGTCTCCCAGAAACTGCATCATTCGAATCAAATCACATGTATACTCCCCAGGATTGCCTGAGTGCAAACTAGGTACCATCCTATGATTGAGATAATATCTGTGAAGTGCTTTGAGCAGGTCATCGACAAGCGTGAGGCATGAGATTTTGTTGTGAGATACTCAAAAGGTTTACCGCAGGCTCCAGTACATCATGAGTGACCTTGTAGATGATGGAAAGTTATTGGCGTTTGAAGTTACACCACTTTCACCAGAACATTGACGGAAAACCTGATTGCGCAATAATTTGTGACGTCACACCTGAACAACAGTCAAGATTTCCTATGTATTTTATTGTTTTTATTGTGCTTGAGAACTCAACATTCCTAGTTCTCCTGCTGTGTTTCTTGTTGTTGAAATAAACTGTGTACCATATTAACTCACCACAGCAAGTTTTGGGGGAGAGCATATGTTCCTTCGTCGAAAAAATAATGTTTACATTTCAAAGAAAAACAAAGGCAATTTGCGGGGTAGTCCAGGTGAAGCGATGCATGATGAGATGTGCAATGTACATGGCCCAAACTTTGAAGTCCTCCAACTCTGTATTGGAACATCGTATGAACGTCTGGTTTGGACTGATTTATTTATTTTTGTCTAAGCTACAAGATGAGCCCATGTTTACTCGAGCCTGCAGAATACCTTTAATCTTAACTTATTCGTGGGCTTCGGAACTGCATCAGCACATCTGCGCAGAATCGCCTGTTCTGGTGATTCAAAGGCAATGTATTAACTACAAATTTGACCACCCTTTGTTTTTTTTGGCTGCTGGGGAAGGGAAGAGGATATTCATTAAGTGTATATATTTCGCTTGTCATGGGAGGAAGTAGGGTAACAAATTAAAAAGAAAGAGTGAAGAAAGAAATATTTTTGAAAAATTATCCCAACCTGTCCATCATCAGGAGACTCCTCCTCCACCAGTAGCATCACCATCTGTCGGAGATAGTTCATGACACTCTGGACCTCATCGGGGCTCGGCTTGTGGGAGTGGAACCGCGAGAACCCAGAGGAGTTCTGGTTCTTAAATATGGTGTTCCCAATCTGGCCCCAGTGGTTGTAGAAGACATCGAAACGGACGATGTCAGGTTCCGTCGGGTCCCCGTTCTCCACCTCCTCACTCCATCCGTTCTCGTGACCATCATGGGGTGACGACGGTATCACCTCCTTGACGGCGTTGTGACTTTTTGTGGAGTGGGATCTACGCAGGAAGCGGCTCATGTTGGAGGCTGGTTATATGTTGCAGATTAGAACGATCAGGTTACACCAGGGAGTAGACTACCCATTGCTGGACAAGATGATAGATAACTGGAAGAGGAATATTGATGAACAGTAATAATAATAATGATCACATCTTATGTTTAAATAGCACTTTCTTAAATGTTTGTATTTCTTCTCCTCCTTTTCCAGTTTTAATCCAGTTGTGTCCCCAATCATGGCGGTGGCCGGATTCGCCTTACTCCACCAGCAACGTTTCTCACACCCTTTCGCGATCTCAGTCGATTGATAGCATCCTCCTTCTTCAATCCAACCTCCCGTGTCTCCTCCTCCACCTGCCTCTTTCATGTCATCTTTGGCCGTCGTTGTTTCCTCGCTCCAGCTACCTGAAAGTCTAGGGCTTTCCTCAGGACATGATCACCATCTCTCCTCAACACATGACCATACCATCTCACTCCATT
>JAUOBX010458534.1:0-10352 GCA_032360705.1 Eupentacta quinquesemita
AACATATAGCAACCGATTTATTTCGTAATCAGTTTCACGAAATTCAATCTGACATTTGCGTCATGTAGGCCTACTATTCTTCTTTCCACTTTTGCCGTGCTCATCAGTACGCGGTCATGTGCGAAGACTTTAGGGAGTGAACCAGATACCATCAAACTGAAAGAATAGATGACTAAAGTAAAAAAATTAGAGGTAAATACTCTCACTCTGAAATCCGATTTATGATGATTATTGAACGCTGGAGAATATCTCAATTTATAAGGTAATATTCTAAATAGGGATGAATACATCAAATTTGACACAAATTCGTATCATGCGTATTATGACGTCACCATGTAGACAGCGACAGAATCGAAAATTGACCAGCAGACAGTGAGTAACTTCGAATAATCGACGAAAACTACATATGACCTCATATCTTGCGTTTGGAATGTAGTTGATAATCATAAATGCATCTGTGTATGCATATATATCGAATTGAAACAGTTTGGGATCATCAAAAGGTTTGTTGATGAGGGTGAAACTATTCTGTTGACTGAGGGGAATAATTGTTTTAACTGTTCAAGCTACCTTTCTCGTTCATTTCGATCTGCTTTAAAGGGAGGGGGGGTTAGTCTGTGCCACGACAATTACTAAACTAGGTTTCAAAATGTTGAAAGTAACTGCCTCCACCCATTAACTCACCCCATCGAAGTTAAGATTTTCACAGGGAGACACAAGATTGTTAGGTTAGACAACTTTGTTGAAGATGGCACAAGTTTGAACATCAGCCTTTCTAATGTATCAGTACCTCTCCAATACAACTCATGCGGTACTCAAGCCTGCATCTACACCTGAAGCAGAGCTCGTTATTTCAATGAGATCGACAAATTCGAAATCCACTAACTTTCAACTTCTATGTCATACAATATCATGTTATATCAACATTCTGCATGCTTCTAGTACCAGTGGCTATTATTTGATATTTCTTGTTTATTGATATTTTGTGACTATGTATTGAACATTCATTCAAATTAATTCTGAATCTAATAAGTTTATGGAAATAATCTCATGATATTCGATCCATACATTCATTACACGATACCTCCCAGAACTCTCCAAATGAATTACATTCATGTTATCGCAGCGCACTTTTAGTCAGGAAGTAGTAAGTGTAAGTACTGAGAGGTGTTACTGACACGTTGACATGATATCTATAATTTCGTAATTCCGAAATAATTTTCATTATGACTCGCTACAATCCAATTATCCCTGCGAGGTGTAATGTTATGCAGTGAACATAATTTCTTACATCTATCCCCTAGTGTACAGAGCTCGTTCGCTACAAGTATGGAATATCATGATTCCGGATGATTTTCATAGCCCATTGAAGCAATACTGTTTACTTGGCTGCTGAGCTGGTGTCCAGACACATGATGTAACAATTTATTGTGTTTGTCCTATTGGCAGAGAAACTTTCGTCCTGAGGATCCATCATCCATACGCATGTATATATTGTCACCTCGTTCGTTACATAGAATGACATTATGTCAGGAACTGTTACATACACATGCGGGTATCACTGGTGAGATAGGTGGGTGTTTCCACACTGAAGTAATCCGTGTTAATTGTTCTCGCCAGAGTATAGAATGTTATTTTGCACCTCGTTCAAAAACTGTTACATACGGCACAGCGGGTATTATTACATATCATGGAACACTAGTGAGATAGGTGGGTGTTCCAAAACTCAGGGCATGGTAATTGTTGTCGCCAGAGTATAGAATGTTATCTCGTCACCTCGTTTGTTACATAGGCCGACAGTCTGTCAAGAACTGTTACATACGGCACAGCGGATATTATCACATATATGGAAACACTGGTGAGATAGGTGGGTGTTCCAAAACTCAATGCATCTGTGGTAATTGTTGTCGCCAGAGAATGGAATGTTATTTCATCACCTCGTTCGTTACACAAGCTCATGGTTCGTCAGGAACTATAACATTTACGGCAGAGCGAGTATTCTCACATATTAAGGAACAATGGTGAGATAGGAGGGTGTTGCGGAACTCAAGTCATCTGTGGCTATTGTTGTCGCCAGATAATATTATGTTGTCACCTGGGTTGTTACATAGGCCGACAGTCCGTCAGGAACTGTAGATGCGGTATTATCGCGTGTTAGGTTGCATCCCTTTAAATAAGTGAGTGCCCCCAGAAAATCATCGAAGTAATTGTTGTTGCAAGTGTACATAATGTTAAACTTAGTCACCTCGTTCGTTACATAGGGTGATAGTCTGCTAGGAACTGTTGCGATACGGTACAGCGGATAGTCATACATGTTATGTTACATCAATTAGATTGGTGTGTCCTTAATTAAACTCGAGTCATTCGTGGTACTTGTTTTTACATATGTACAGGCTGTTACTCAGTCACCTTATTCGTTACATAGGCCGATAGTCCGTCAGAAACTGTTACATACACACAGAGGGTATTCTGGCATCCGATGTAAGATCGATCAGTACTCCTAAACTACAGTCGTCCGTGGTGATTGCTGTCGCCAAAGTACATACTTGAACCATTATTATCTGTCTATATCCTACATGATTATGACATACGAGAGTATTCCCATTGACAGACTATCATACTTCCTTCACTATTCGATTGTCTTCGAGTGTGATTGTGTTAAGGAAGAAGAGGGAAGGGTGTTGTGATGTTTTTCGATATGAAATTTGAAACTAAATCATTACTATACCTCATAATTATCACAGCTTTGAACTAAATCACACCACATTAGGTTGTATCCATCGAACAGTAGAGTGTTATAGGAATTATCCAGACTATTGAACAGACTCCTCCTCATTGTCGATCAGTTCTGATATACACCATTTCATCTCAATATTTAACACCTCCAGTTAATGTCGACCGGCGAGAAACCGACACTCGTGATCACGAAATGAACTAATCGCTAGTTGCATTCGCATCTGGGGGCAAAATGACCACTGACGGTATTATAGCATTCACCCGCTAGTCGCTCATTCATTGTTCATCTAGCGGCATCACACTCGGAACAATACATTTCCAGTCAACGTCAGTTTTGGATGGGCTCCTGTTAGTATCATAATAGCAAGGGAAATAACTGTAAACGCCATGTTAGACACTTCCATGGATCTTGAAGTCCGTCGGCCGTGCTACTAGTCAAGCGTCGCGTTAAGCCGAACGGTCAGCCACAGTATATTTCGTTATTATTTCCAGCATTGCGTTGAAAAACTTATCAGGTTTGATATGACTGACAATATTGACTGTAGCTGAAGTGATTGAGATCAACTAACATCGCAACATCAGTGGCTTCGACTATATTTACAACGGTTGACCATTTAAGATTGAATAAAATGAATGTCGTATAACTTCGTTTCTAAATTAGCGTGGCGTTGTAGCGTTGTACCACATATATGGAAGTTCACATCATTTTTCTTCTCGTATGTTCAACATTATATCTTGTTTGGGTTCATTTAATGTTACATATTATTGGTGATCATTTTAGAATTACTTGATTGCATATACGGTGGCATGCTGGTGTCATGGAAGGGGCCAATGTGACGAGGCATATGCATACGTACACTACCCTCAAATTCGACAATGGACCGAATTTTAGGAGTATCAGGGGGGGGTCTCAAATAAAATGTTATGGGAGAAGCTAAAAGCTCTTCAACATCCACTGGATTCTCTAATTCGCAGCTATATCTCAAACCTCCATGGGTAAATCATAACATTTCACATTTCCAGTGTATAACAACTAATGACGAACATGTTTTATATATAAATAGTGGTTATGGACCGGTATCTCTTCCAGGAAACCAGTCTTCAGGCGTCCTCATTAATCTATAGGCATGTTATCGTGTCCCCCCATGGGGGAACCAAATTGGGGAATTTATTACATGGCTGAAATGTACAGATGCTTATTTGTAGAGACCATCGGCAGTGTATTAATAACCCCATACTGGCCATTGTTGCACACGAGCAACATACATCTTTTGTGACTCACGCGATGCTCGAAACTAAGGTCGTTTCCCGAGAATTGCGCCGAATGGTTACGGGGGCACTAGGGCGGGGCATTTGCTATCGGATGCTCAGCTATAGGAGTGCTCTCGAGCAAGAGACTGCCCATTGTAGCGCGGAATCATTGCCTGGCTCATCCTACATGGTCTCTATAGGGGTAACTGAGGCGATGACCCATTCGGGAGATTTCTGAATATTTGTTTCACTGAAACTTCCAACCGATTTCACAGTTGATATATCTTCTGGCGGAATACAGCACAGGGTTCCGGATGGCTTGTTACTCAGCTTTACACATCATCTCGATTATTCGTGTCTGATTCTATCAGCTGCAACGAGCGGTGAACTCTCGTTTCGCCCAGTGATATTCATGGAGTTGCCCGCTCTCCCGGAGAGATCGACATAATCACGAGACTGGGTTCTAACGCCTTCGGTAACAGGGGAAGCTGAGGGGAAACAACATATTGATAAATTCTGCCCATCACCCAGTAAAAGTCTCACAATCGCAGTGTATCCCATAAATGAACAAAAGAAATGAACCCAGCAAATACATCAACGTACAAATAAATCACTGTCCCATGTCAAATATCTCATTGAGGTAGTTTGTTCTTTGTCATGTCTAAAGATACACGACTTTCTCCGCCTCTTCAGAACACATTTTGACGACTCCCGGAGCTCTGATCCTAAATATTGTGTTCATTCAATCGCAAAGTAATATTTCTCTCCTGGCAGCCTGGGATGGATCGTATTCATGCGTAACATTTCATTTAACCACTGTGTCGTTCCTCGGCTCTGTTACATTAGGTTAGGTGTTGAATTACGAGGATGGGGTGGTTATAATTTTTTATTCTGCAGTCGATAATGCTTTGGATTGACATTTAAGTCGCAAATAGATACTGTCGGTGACCGCATCGTATGCATATTGATAGGTGGGATAGCTTGGATTGGGGGCGAGGCAGGACATCCCGGAACGATCGCTCAACACTTTGCTGTAAACCGTTATTCGCTGACGGGAAAGTGAAGAGGCCAGTGTTACAGAAATGACTAACAATTCTAAACGGCAATATCAGGTGATACACTCTCCGTTGTTCAACAGTCTCTATGTTACTGGTAATGCGTTAATAATGTAGTAATGTTAGCATTTTCTCTCTCCAATAACGCTAACACTAGTCCTCAAACAATTAGACGAACGACGAATCAGCCATATGAGTGAAGCTGAAAGCTACTTTCAGGCTAAATAGCCTGATAGCTGAGGCAATAAACTATTTCAAATTTGACCCCACAAACAATATCTGATATTGCGCATCTAAATCGTTAATAATAGACGCCGAGGCTCCTTCGGGGCATATTGGTGCAATTTATTGTGTTGGAGAGTTGTGAAAATGGGGAACATCTCATTCGACATTTGGCGTATGTAATTTTGTAAGAGGCCTTATCATTTCATGTTCCTAAACAGAAAGTGCTAAGATGAGATTGAATAATACAGTTATTCTGCCTAAATCGTACAAAGTGATATGTACATATGAGACTATAGCTGGCATCGGGACGAGATGTGCAATGATAAATAATTAATCAATAAACCTGTATTCCGCTCCCCATTAGTTACAATAGTTGTTCCTAGATTCTGACAAATTTGCGCCCTCTTCGTAACTGGAGAGGAAGGGCGCCACCGCACAACTCACGTTAATCAGTGCGCACTTAGTTTCACGGCTGGAGAAGAATGCAATGTGCTTCGCTCTTGAGGTAACAATGGAGATCATTGATTTGCGCACTTTGTTCTCTAACTGCGATAACTTCCCTAATATGGTGAGAATCTTTAAGTAATAGCCTTATACCGCCATGGAAGTCACCTCATGGGACTCGTTCACATGATATGTACGTGGGGCATATTGCAAGAAGAATATGCGAGTTGTGGATGAACAACAAAATGATGAGAATTTTTTGTGACAGCCGCATCAATTTGCATGCTCACCAATTTGATGTATGATAGGTTTGACGGAGCAATATTTCGTTACATCAAGCAACAATAACATTGATCACTGAAGGCCTGGCTCCTAAATAAAATTGTCAATCTTCGTAGTTAGGATAGCAGCTTAGGCTACAAATGTAGTGTTGCTAGGTATAGGACAAGTGCGTGAAACAATGTTCTGTGACGAAACTCGCTGTACCTCCAGCTTCGGTGCATGACAGAGAAGGGAAGTCACCAACCATGGCAAGTATATATAATTCATGTACTTCTCTTGAAGTGATGCTTGGTGGAGTCGGGGGTTTGCGGATGCGAGTGTGCGTACATGTGCTCTGTTGACAATGTCCAAGAGGGGAAGCTAGGTCGTTCGAGTGGCTTGGAATCCATGAACATATCATAAAATACCGGAAAATAATACAATATAGCGTCCGTGTACTTCTCGAAGCATCTTGCGCTAAGTAGGTAGACGGGATTGTCTCCATGTGACTATTGTAGCTTACATCATGGAAATTTGGTATATCGTATTTAAACAGTACAATATTCTGCTCAGACGAACGATTATAAACAGGTAATAAGGTAGATGAAAGAAAGATCATTTCCAACGAATACCTACATCTTGAGATAGTACACTAAAACCGAATCAAAAGAGATGATAGGCCAATTCCCAGAGTGGGTACAGTGATACGAAGCGAGAATTTTGCAGTAATTATTTCGCAGTCGGGCAAAATAATATGTTTCGGTCCACCAGAGACTGAAAAGGCCATGATTTATATTCTCTTGAATTACATTAGTGCCCGAAGGAAACAAAATATGGAAACACAAATGTTTTAGGCATAACGCGTTCTTCGATATAAAAGTAAAATGGTTGTTGCTGCTGCGAGAATTTTCAATCCTGTGGGACAAATTTACTTACTAAAACAAGGTTTTGTACAAAAGTACCAATATAGAATTGATGAACGCGCAGATCGGATATCATATGTTTAATTGCGTACGGCAATCAATTTTGATTAGCTTTGAATAAATGTTTCAATAATGAAGTACATCAGGTAACACTTTGTTATATGATACAGGATCAACAACATATATTTCCAATCTTATCTATTGAGGGGCAAGCTTCCAAAGGATGAAGGCGTGATGTTTACCGCCCGAGGAAGTTATATTAGCAATCATAAAATTACCCACACTTGGCAAGAACACGCGATTATGTTATCTCGTTCCTCTTCGCTATGGCTAGGATTTCCTTTAACTATGTGTTATTCGACCGATAATTACCTGCCTAGTTGAATTCGTATTCTGATTTTGTCTTAGTCTGAACACAAAAAACGTTGATACGTGTAGGCCTACACCCTTGATAACAATAATCTTTCGATACCTAAGACTTCTTTAAATATGTCGAACCTTCTAAAATTCTGAAATTATCATGCCTAATTGGTGACTTCGATGTATTCAAGTCCTGCTATGGTTTCTCCTCCAATATTTTCTATATACCATTGCCTCATCACTCTACCTTACCAACAATATTTCCTCATTCAAGCTTCCCATTCGAACAGAGATCTTCGGAATTATTTCCAAGCTTTGTTGTCTCATTTATCAAGCAAGCTCCCTTCGAGCAGTTTATCTCTGTCCCGACTAAACGGAACACTCATAACCGTCTCAACCATCACAACGATCTCAATAACACCATCTCTATATCGAACTCACCACGAGGACGGGCGAATGTTATTCTCGAAAAAAATATAACGGACCTCAATCCAGGAATTTCACTTGTTACACGAACAATTACTGAATCCTTGCAATCCCATGCTCCAACTGTTTTCATTAACTTCTGACAACATATGTCGCTATTGTCTCCAATAAAGAACCAGACTGTTTCTCCTGCCTGACACCAGAGGTGACGGGATGTTATGCTTCACCACTATTCGATACAGCTGTCCTGGTCGAATTGGTCGTCAACGTCATGTGCGTTCAACGCGAGTTCAGCGATAATATTGTCCGATACAGCAAGGGGAAGTTTAGACGGCTCTGCACATACCGGGAAATGCCTGGAATCTCCATCTGCTAACGAATATCTCTGCCGCAGTTGATTCGACTTGAAGGTGACATTACAGTCTAGATGGTGAGGCCTGTTTAGCCAACACATTCGCCACGTCGACATCGACTCCCTCGAGATAGAACCTCCGAAAACCGCTCTTCCTCTAACCAAAATGATGAAAATTGAACACAATGTAAATACAATGCGATGTGTGGTATTTCGATTCTCTGAAAAACTTCCCAGAACCCAAGTGTTGGAGCGCAATGGCCTGATTGGTTAATAATACTAATTCTACAAACCCCACCTATCCATCACCTAAAATACTGTATTTTGATTGGCGGATCGCGTTCACCTGGCCATCCGTTATTTTTGCAATAACAGGCAGCTGGTCGCGTTCAGACGATCAGACTGGACGCAGAACGCATACGAAATGTGAACTGTCAAATAGCACAGGAATCGGTTTAATCAGTCGAGGCATTAGCCAATCGCCCATGTTATGATTGTTTACAATTAGAACGCAAATGTGGTCCGAGTAGGCTTTGCGTGCGCAGTATGTAGCGCGCCTCCACTGTGACGGATTTCTATATACCGCAAAGAAGTCGCGTTCACAGGTTCAGATAGGACGCAGAACGCATACGAAATGTGAACAGTCTCGTCCATTATTCTGTTGAATTTTGCGTCTCGACTATATTCATTCTCCGGTAAAAGTATCACAACTGCGCTTCATCCCTTAATTAGAATAACGAGACATATACTAGAGCGCGGAATCCAACCCTAGGTTGTTCAATGCGCTCAACGGGTGATGCATGCAACGAACAGCATATATACATAAAAAACAACGGGAAAACGAAAACGTCTGAAGTCTGTTTGTAGGGGGAAACTGTCTATGGAGCGCAGGCCGTAATGATGAGATCGTGTTGGGTCATGTTCAGGGCGTCGAAGTAGTAATCCATAGATTATCGGTCCGAGTCTGCGTTGTATCCCTGAGTAAGGTGCCTCATCCCGATTGCTCACAGTGAGGTGGAGAGGATTTGCAAGCTGCTGTCTGCGAGTTAGGACACCCCCTTCATAGCGGTCACACCAAAGAGGCATCATTTGTGTTATTCCGTGTCCTGTTGGATGTTCGCAGGTGAAAAGAAGGTAGTATTCAGGTGTGCCCCTTTGTCAGCCTTGTATGAGTTCGACATCCGTGGCTGGCGAGTTAACCATAAAAAGAGTACCGACTAGTGACCACAGTGATCCTCTGGACATCAACAGCAACAACCCGTAGCATACCTCATCTCTCATAGATCATAATCCACTGGTTGAATAAAAGCGTCACTGGATTACCTATCCCATCTATATTTAATTACCAGCGAAAATCACTCCCAATTTCTTTAGCATTCGAGCAGTTTTTGCGCATTCCTGTTGAGAGTGTTTAAAGGAAGCGATTCATAGCCCACCTTTATTCCTCCGGCTCTCCACGATCTGGGGGCCTCTGATAAATATTCACAATCCGATGACCGTCGTAACAAATCCTGTTCATATTCCTCAGAAGCCATTATATGCGAATCGCCTCTAGACCGTATCTTTCAATTACCGAATCCCCTCACTCAATGACTCCTAATTCCAAATCAGACACACTATGAAACTGAAGGAGGAGATTGCATATGATGAATTTCATCAGGGGAGTTCCCAACGGATGATCTGCACTCGGTAGGCGGTTTTGAGATACCAAATCCGGCAGAATTAACTATCCCGGGGATGATATTTTATCTGATCCAGCTATCAGGGGAATCAGAGAAGCAATGTTATAATAGATTTCAAAGTAATAATAAGCCTCTAATGGCAACATAATAATATGTCGTTGAGAAACCGCAGGAATGTGTGACAGGATATTTAGGTTCGCTAATAGTGGCAGACAATTTTTACAATTATGTGGATTGGGATAGGCGAACACTTTATTCGGAAGTAAATAACACGTGTATGTGTTGAGGTTCCTCCAAACGAAGATAATACACGAAAAATACTGGTAAAATTATTATTCTCACATTACATGTTGCTTCAGAATTAGTAACAAAAGTGCAGTTATATCAAAAGTGGAGGTTAGACTACGATGTAATAATTACCACTGTTAGCAACTTATGAAATTGATAGAACATTCATCAGTAGCTACCGTGTTTTTCATACGAATCATCTGATCCAGTGATATTCGAAAGAACATACGGTTGTAGGACCACAAGCTATGAGGAATATTCTTCATCTCAATGCATTCCACTGTTATTCATTTGTCATTAATCTTTCCGATCGTTCACACAAAGTATGACATTGATCACGGATATGGTA
>JAUOBX010458645.1:0-16567 GCA_032360705.1 Eupentacta quinquesemita
CAGTGAGAGGAAGGGGATTTGTATGTTGTCGTCCGCGTGTAATGACCCCCTCCTTGATATTGAGGTCACGCTCCAGAGGCATTGCCTTGGTCCGTAACCTGGCGACGGTTCGCGGCTGACGCGAGTGCTGTATCCAGGTATGCACCCTTGGCGGCTTGTACGGGATCGGTACCAGAGCCGGCAAATAAACAATAACGATGTGAAAAGTTTTCTAGCACGATGGGCGATAGGAAAACATTTTGGCCGACCTGACCGAATGTACTCGTGAATATGTTGGCTACAAGCAGCTTCAGCTTACGCCTTCTGACAGTTATTACAGTCTTGTGGTCGCTCCTGATCAACTGGCCGGGGTTGGCCTTGCCAATAAAAAACAGCCATGGTGGACGCCTAAAAGTCTTGAACAGGAGCTAGTTCAGTAATTTTTTTGATTGAAATTGTCCGATAAACCATTGTTCCCTTCATCTTCTAACTAAAACGATGAGGATGTGCAGGAAATCCGATATGCGGTATTTTCTGGAAACCCAATCCAGTACAAATAAATTGCCACAGTTATTTATTCTTAGTGTAGTTTGCAGTATAGCTCTAAAATATTTGTTGGTAGTAGATTGGACATCTTGTCTTTGTACTTTGTTCTTCCTCCCGCTAGACATAGCGTGTCAAATAATTGCCAAGTTTTTATGCTTAAGGTGACAATATCGATCTGCAACTTTGTGAGCTCATTCAAAATCCAGATAACGAGTGATAACAAACCAGAGCTGTATAATTGGTAGTCGTAAATGTCAGTAGGAGTAACCATTGAGTTAGCTGTGATACCGTCAACTATCATTGATGTGTGCACATAATATGGCCAAATTATATATCATGCGAAAGAGTTTGAATATGATCTTCTTGTTCACTTGGTATCACATCGTAGTTGAATCATAAAGAAAACGTTATCATAGACAGTACAATCACTGAACAACCATGCAACCCCAAATCAAACGAATGTCTTAGTTATAATATCCATATATAGCCTAGAGTCGCAAGAGATATACAAGTATAGTTTAACTCACGGATAAATATATGTTTGCAATGGGCTAGAAGACTGTGTTAACCATTTATTAATTGATAATGACATAATTAGTTTCTTTCTTTTACATTTTCCTTTTCCTTCTACATTCCGCAGTAGAGTGTCCATCGGTTCAGAGACGATCTGGTCTTTCCAAGATATCGTCTGTAGGCGAGAGAACAGTGGCCGGAAGAGAGGTTACCCGAAACTCCTTGAACTGTGACCAAATTAGGCTATTATTGATTCCTGTATATACCAACTTCCGAATTGGCTCCACCACCTGTCCATGAGCTCTTACATTTGAGATATAAATCTGGGATCATATAATGCATATATTTGGATACCTGAAGACACCATATGGTCAATGAAGCAAGATACCAGATTATGTTAATGAGGTCTGAACATGGCCGGAGAAAGCAGGTTCGATTCTATATAATAACAATTTAGTGGCGGAAGAGTGGTTGAGAGGTATCAGTGACGCTTGGCAATGCAATGGGTCCGGTTTATCCCGGGTTCGATTCCTACTTTCACCATCGGACGTTTTCCTCCAGGAATGGCTGTTCTCACAGTGACTACTGGGGGTCTTGGTGTCCGGGATCTGCTCTGTCGCAGTGGATTGTGTAATTATGAGGGGTTATTGTCGGTCAGTTGCAATAGGTCTCGTCGATCGGCTGTGCGCAGTTACCGTGGTTGAACTTCGCAAATACATGAGCCAAGAGCAATTGCAAAAGGAAGTTTCCGCTCCTCCAGGATCTGAGAAAGTGGTTAGATCCTGGAGTTTACTGGTCGTACGTCGGATGGGGTCGTAAAATGGAAACCCCGGGAGCAGGTTGGGATTGGTACTGTACACCCCTGCCTCGAAAACATCTGATCACTAGTCGGCCAGGGTTCTTCGATTGGCCTTCCTTGGCTTCCTGAACCAGTAGCAATCAAATCAAATCAATTTTCAGTTCTCATATCAGCCACATTAGGATGGAACCAGATCCAGACAAAATCATCCTATCCTGTTCAATTCCTAATCTGTCTAGATACAGGATGCTAATTCCTGGATTATATATCTTGCCCATAAATGGCTTCTCAGTAGAGGAGTTGACGGCAGGGACGGATTAAGGCTGTTGAGTCACAGAGGACGATAACACAGATTACCCATAATATCAATTTCCAGCAAGTTTAGGAGTCTCAATGACTGGTATTTTACAGAGAAGGTCCTCTGGAGGAGTCTGTTGACATGTCGGCAAAGGCAAACGGAGTGAGATGGTATGGTCATGTGTCGAGGAGGGATGGTGATCATGTCCTGAGGCAAGCCTTAGAGTTCCAAGTGGCTGGAGCAAGGAAGCGAGAATGGCCAAAGATGACTTTGAAGGGCAGATGGAGGAGAAAAAAAGGTTGGATTGGGGGAAGAGGATGCCATAAATCGACTGAGATGGCGAGAGGGTGTGAGAGACGCTGCTGGTGGAGTAAGGCGAATCTGGCCACCTCCGTAATCGGGGAAACAACCGGATTAAAAATGGAAAAGAAGAGAGAGAAGAAGATTAGAAAAGGTTGAGTAGTCTGGTCACTGCGGGATCAGTCGAAGTCAAATAATAATATTATTCACGAGATTGTTGCGAATATATAATATATATAATACTTCTCTCAATGTATTAGCCCTATTTTGGAAAGAAATATAAATGAGAACCGTGCTGAATTAAAGTTTCCATGATTATTATAGGGGTACAATATGATGGAAACGATTAAACAGTACTTCTAATATAGTCTGCTCTTTGTTTCTGTGTTCACGGTATAACAACAACGACGTCCCAGTCACAGTACATTGTCGTACTGATATGAACTTTATTATCGGTTACGTTGAATATAAATTCGAAATGTTGTACGTTTGTGCTTTTGAACTGACTCAACTGAGGCCCCAAAGGCGCATTTTGCCAGAGAAAGAGGATTCTCTAAATACTACAATTTACCCTACCACACTGTAAAAGGGTTTTTCAGAAAAGTGAGGTCGAATATGTGTTTACCAACGTTATGCCCAAAATATGGATGGACTGTGTTCAAAAATTGAACACCGCTGTTTCAAAATCGGACACGGGTGTTCATACACATAGTGGGGTGAATCATGCAACTGTGTTTATAGAGTTCAAATACTATTCTAAACATGTGTTTAGAAAAGTATTTGAACTCTAAACAGTGCACTCCACTCAGATACTGAGAAAGGAGGTCCGATACTAATGGCAACTCGGATTAATCGGTTGGGGCGTCTGAACACCCGGATGTGGGCAGACGAAACAGGGTTGGTAGTCAATTCCTCATGTGTTGGCAAATTTTGGGACAATACGCTGCAGACATCCCCTGGCTGCCGGGGTTTATGATCCAGGCAACTCAGCTTTGGCCAACCTGATGCAAATATTCAGACGGAACATTCGCTAACAGCGAACAGGCAGAATTGTCCATGTAGACATATCGGCTGCCATGTCTCGTTAGAATTCATAATTTATATAAATTTTATAAATATTTTGTGATAGATGGAGAAGTCTCTCCAGATGAGTTAAAAAAGCATGACCTCTATTATATCAAGGTGTTTCCCTGGGTTATCCCCCCCCCCCCCCAAGGAACACTTAACGCCTGAGTGAACTGTGTAACACTGTTTATGGTGTTCCTGTGTGACCTTTGACATCCCACTATTGGAATACATTATGTATACAACCGTGAACAGGCTTTTATACTGATAAAGCCGCCTCCAGCTGGAGGTCGAAACCAAATCACGGGAGTAGACGTCGTCATCGTTAGGTCATCGCACTAAGTAATTGATAATTATATTTCAAATTTGGACTTGCTTCCGGATAGAGTTCAACGCCCTAAGGCGCTACACTTGTTTACAGTTTGTCGTGGAGTAGAGAGACACCAGATACGAGTAACGAGGCATGCATTAGGAAGCCTTATAGGAGCGGGAGAGTGGCCAAGCGGTATTAGTGTCGATTGGTATACAACAGTTCTGGATTCGATATCCGCGTTAACTATCAGGCTTCATTCTACAGGAGTGGCTGTACTTGTAGTGACGATTGGCGGTGTCTCGGAGTCCAGGTACTCAATGGTGCAGTGGACTCGGTAATTGTAGGGCGCTGTTTCAGAATAATTGCAATAAGACTCGTCAGTCGGCTGTACGCAGTAACCGTGGTCGGAAAATTTGCCGTTCATCCGGGTCTGAGAAAGTGGTCAAATACTGAGGCTCACTCGTCGTCTGTCGAATGAGGACGTAAGATGGCAGTCTCCGGGAGCAACTTGAGATTGGTTACAGTACGCTCCTGTCTTAATATCATCTGAGCACTAGTCGAGAAGGGAATGTGAGTTATCGCCAGTGCTCATCCACGATCAACACGACCATGGGACCTCGATGAGCCTTCAATGGCTTCCTGAACCAGTAACATTCAAATCAAATTCCGTACACTTCGTACACTGGATGTATGTATTCGTTCAACGTGTATCAACTGCTCCATTCGACAAAATGACGAGATGATATTTCAGTATGGTTCGGACGAAGCACCCCTCCAAAGCAGTCTGGGTAATTTGTCTTTGTTTCAAATAACAAATGGTACTGAGGCTACTTGGTGCTCATATCATCTCGCTTCATACGTAAGTGTCTCAAAGCACTTTTCAGACATCAGCTGATCCTGGGGAAACAGTCACGCTCGCTGACAATCCCGGAAATTGAGCTGCAGCCTCTATTAGCGCAGATTCTTCCCAGATTCCATGCAAGTCTGCGAATACGCCTGGGTGGGACGAGGCAATGGAGATAGACCACCATACCCAGAGGATGTACAGAAACAGCCAGCTGATCCGGACTATGAACCTCTACTGAATGAGCTCCAGAAACACACACACAATCACCTAGTGAATAGCGCTCAAAGTAGCGAGTATCTACCTCGCTGCTCCTCACACCAGTGACATGCTTAAAGCGCTTCACGGATAGTGCCGTGGCCATATGAGGCAGAACGCACACCGAGGGTATAGTCGGTAGCAGCGAACTCCGCCGATTGTACTAAAGTCACTCACAGAGTCACAGGTTCCCAATAACGCACCGGAAAAAACAGCCGGTTGGGATTTGAACTCACGATCTTTCGATCACCATTCCATTGCCGAGTGATCTTCAAGTTAGAGCATTTTCCTGCGTACGTGTTCAGTATCCCACTCGGACGAAACATAAGCAGAGTGAACATTCCATAATTTATTTGGTTATCAAAGTATTACACAGGTAGAAATCAACATAACTTTTATATAATCTAGGAATTACTGAGTAGTTTTGTGTCCGTCGGGGAAGATCTCTTTGGGATAGATTGGTGTTCACTGTTGGGGGCTATGGTGCTACTCAGACAAATGTTGTATATTATGATCGAAACAGATGAAACCTCCTGCAAAATTGTCAATACTTTACGTTCACAAGCCCATGAAAGACAAACATTCTTTTACTAATATAATCTTATTTATTATATAGCGATTTGCACTCAATGATATATGCCCAAAGCGCTTTCACGGTTAATACGATGAATATGGGACGCAAAACGTCGATTATCCCGTTGAGGATGATTTTACTCAACTACCCCACAATGTTCCCAATAGCGCCTGGCTGGGACAAAGCAATGAAGATAAAACACCTTGCCCAAGGACGCACCAGGATAACCCGCCATGCAGCCAGTATTTGAACTCGCAATATTTTGATCGCTAGTCCAGGTCTCTGCGGACTGAGCTCATCCGATCTCCAAATAAGACATGGAAAGTAACCATACTAGTAGTAATTCATTGCCAGCACAAGGCTCAGTGTCAACTATTTAGAAAATTCAGACCAGGTGGTCGTGATTGGAAAATGCTTTATTACATCAATCAGATGTGTTACACCTGTACAGTGTCAGTGGATGATTCTTCACCTTCTCCGACTTCTCAAATAGTGTCCAGATTACGATTGTGATGAGTTAGATTCCTGCTTCCTTTTGTACGCCGATTAACCTCCGCATATTACGGAACGACACACTAGACGCAGTGTTCACACCCTTCTAAACATGTTTTGCTGCCACTTTGGAAACACATCCAGTTACCACCTGAACATGTTTAGAAAGTGAAAACATGAATGTGTACCGAACATTTTGCAATTCCCTAAACGTGTGTATAATTTGAACATGTTCCCAAAATCGGGGCAAAATGTGTTCAGATGCCAAACACTGTTTTTGGAAGTGTATAGCTATAGGCCGACGATGTGATAAGCCAGCCCCTGAGGGGGCTGAGGTAATGAGAATCCTTGAGCTACTGATGTACGGCTCCTTGGACCATTTTATATTTAGACGATGAAGTAGCAAGTGCCGACGTATTTTCCATCTTGGACGTACGCCTGGACCTGGAAGTTATACGAGTTGTCCCCGTCGGCCACCGTGAACGCCGTTGCGCTGTTCGGCTGCATTATCCACATGGTCGTGAACACCGCGAACTCGAACTCCGGGCTCACCCCGAGGAGGATGCCACTCCGACTCTTCATGGCCCCATTCCACGAGAACTGAGCACTGAGCTGCTTTGGCTGCGAAATGAGAAGAAATGCGGGCATTGTTTGAGATGAAAATGAGGCAAATTACACTCTGAAAACAGTACTATTTAGTAATTAAATAATTTTCTAAATTGTTTTCTGGCCCTACTGATTACCATCAGAGCCTGACACGCCCCAACAGAATTAGGGAAAATAAGGTTATGGCTTGTCGTGATGGGGATAGAAAAACCCTAATTACGTCTGGAATAGTGTGCTTTAGCCCATAATTGGGTGGGAGAGCTAGTTGTACCGTCACGTACCCCCATCTCACCTATGGGTGTCGGGCCAAAAGAGATAGCTTTGTAAACCGTTGTTTCGCAGTCCAGAGATCTTGCCACTCCTCTCATAAACATGATATGCTTTTTTACTGAAGGCTCATCAAGGAATCCTGGCTGTGTGGTCGTGAATAAACACCGGCGATAACTCACCTTCTCTTTTTTACTAGTGCTCAGAAGATATGGAAGCAGAGGTGTGACCGACCCCAACCTGCTCCCAGAACTGCCACTTTACGTCACCATCCAATGGACGACCAGGGGGCCCTAGAATCTGACCACTCTCTGCTTCTGGAGGAGCGGAAATTACCCCCTCCCACGTAACAACTCTTGTATCTTCTAAGTGGTCCATTGCAACACAACCTGAACGCCAAAACCTCGCCCAATAGCAACTGCCGTAACTTTGGTGCCTCTTACCTCAAATTCGTTAGCATAGCTGTGGTAATTAAGCTCCCCGGCCTTCTCTCTCTCGTATAGAACGATCCAGTTGTGGAACCCGTTCACGGAGGAGGAGGTTTTCAGTTCACCGCAGAATACGTGCTCGAATCCAGAGGAGTCGTAATCGGCATTTCGTCGGTAGTGGTCGAACCACATCTCCTTCAGCTTAGCCCTGAACTCTGCCACAGTAGCAAATTCACCTGTTATGTATGATGAATGGGAGAATAACTTCATTGAATCTTCTCGCTCCTACTTCATGTTAATGATGATAGATCCATACACCTTTGAATGGTTTGACAGTTTTGTGCATCCACTATGGCACTTGGTCACGACTGATGGATTGAATAGTTACCTCAACAGGGTCTTGTGTGTCATTACATTACAGCAAATATTTATAGAGCGCCTTTTCGAAAGACACAAAGCGCTATAACAAGACAAACGAAAATACAACAAAAAGCACAAGAAAGAAGAGACTTAGAATAAATGAGTCTTGAGAGCCCTCTTGAAGGTGCTCAGAGATGGACATTGTGACACCGCAACCGGAAGTTTATTCCACAGCTTGGTGACACCAGACGAAAAGGCTTGGTCACCTATCAACCTGTTGGTCCTCGGAACATTCAGTCTGATGCCATGAGAAGCGCGAGTGTTGTAGGCAGCTTTTTGTAGAGATAGCAGGTTGTATAGATATTCTGGCGCTTGATTATTCAGGCATTTATAAGCCAAGGTAAGTAATTTAAACTGGACACAGCTTCTAATCGTAAGCTAGTGAAGTTCCCTGATAAGAGGAGTGGTGTGAGTGTACCTAGGCGTCCTATAGATGATGAGTGCTGCCTTGTTCTGCCATTTTTGTAGTCTATCCATATTCTTTGTCATGCTTGGCTTTTTCCAGAGTCTGTTGTGAAGAGAGCCCTCTAGTTAGGGTGAGACCCTACCCCCCCCCCCCTCCCACCCCTAACACTTCCCTGAGCCAGAAAAGAGGAGACTTGTAATCATTTTAATCTCTGCTTCCTCCCATTTAGGTAGGAGGTTATTTTCAACCATGCAGTCTGTGATAGCCGAGTCGTAATATTCCAGTTGACATGGAACGTATTGATAGGTGTGTTGGTAAAAAAAGATGTTACATCATACGACACGACAATCTTTTAACTCCCAAGTCTCACATCCTTTAAAGTTTCTGTAAGCTGGTAAGCTCTTTCGCATGTTCGACATGATGTTCTGTTGTGTGCACCAATGGGTCAGTAGGTCTATACCAGGCTGCGTGATACATTGTATGCAATAGAACCGGTATAGTCCACAATAATCAGGAGGGAGACATCCTCCTTGTGCTACGTGGTTGGCTATATGGGGCTATATGGGGCTATATGGGGCTATATGGGGCTATATGGGGCTATATGGGGCTATGTTTCCGGGGTCCGATGCTTGCGGGGTTTGATGTCCCCAGGGTTCGGTGTTTCTTTAAGGCCAAAAGAAGAGCTAATTCATCGCTTCGAAACTTGCATATATGAAAAGAGCCTATTTCCGTAGTCCAAATCCAAAAGTTCCCAATCCGGTGTATCTTCGTGTTATCTTCATTATTAGGTTAGGTATGATGACGTAACAAAAAAGATTACACAATGGTAACTGATTTGTTATTAAAAGTGCAAGTGATTTTTTTTCCTTCAAAGTCGATGATTACTTGCATCTATATCTTCCTAGAAATTATGTGAATTGTTTTCCAAATCAGGTTCATATTTTTCGTGTGACAGAGTTTTGAAAAAGTCAACTTTGCATTGACTCTATACCGAGCATGCATTTCCCTTCCCCTCGTGACAATAAAAAACATTGCGCTATACTAGATCTATCCTAATTTCCAACGTCTTATTGACTGAACTACATGTTGGGGTTGGATTTTCCCAATCCTCTGACTACCACTGTTGGAAATTTTCCAACATTTGAGCATTCATAATTATCCCTATACTGCTCGACGTATGGTATACGCTCCGGAGCTCTTCTTGGTCTGACGCGGCGCTAGAAACTAATGTAGTAGCCCGGGAATTGGGCCGAGTGGTTGCGGGCGAGCCCTCGAGCGAGATACTGGTCATTGTAGTGCCTAAGCCTCGCCTGGCTAATACGACCTGGCAGTCAAAGCAAAGGGTTAATATACTAGTCAAAGGTAATCATATTCTGCAGAGACATTTCCAGCGCTTTCATTTGCCTTGATTGATTCATGAATTATACGAGGTTCGATGTTCCCGGAGTTCGATGTTCCCGGAGTTCGATATTCTCCATTTTCGAATGAATAAGTGTGCCGACCGTTCGGGATATTCTCGGGATTCGATGCTCCTCTTCTTCGAATGAATGAGTGTGCCGACCGTTCAGGCATGTATACGGGAGGTCCCATGCCCCCGCCACACTCCACCAGCTTGGCGGAGTGCTAGTCGATGCGGTCGGAAAACGTCAGGATTCTCGGGTTGCTCGCATGTGACTGAACTGACACGGCACAATGATTCATTCGAACCCTCGAAACATCGAACCTGGGAATATCGAACCTCGGGAATATCGAACCTCGAAATTATCGTCAGACGTTAAAATAACACGACCATTGAATTCCGGGGACATCGGGTTTTGTATATTATAGCCTACATAGGCCTACTCAGAGGAGCAATCGCTCAGGTCACGGCGACCTTTTTTTTTTTTATTCTCTAAAAATCGAATACTTACAGCATGTTTAGAAATATTAGATCATGGTTAGCATTCGAAATTATTTCCTATCAAAAGTGCGTTGAAAGAAGTGTTGAATGACTACTTGAACACCAACTGTACTGGAAAACAAAGCGTGTTTCGTGTTAAGATTCCAAACAACTTCAATTCAGAAGTGAAACGATCGTATCTGAATCTGTAATACAATGCTAGAATTTTTGGAGCGATCGTTGAGAATTTCGAACACTGCCTAGTGTTCAAATGTTGAGTAATACTAGATATGAACACTTGTGCTCGGTAGCAAACTTGCCAAGCTACACTCTTAACTTCAATTCATTTAGACAGGGATAGCCCAACACACATGTATGTGTAGCCATACACAACTACCCATGACATCATGACTACATACCTGCGTCGATCAACGCCTGGGCTGTTATGGTAATCACTTCGGTCTCGAAGATGATGTCTAGAAAGTCCTCGACCTCGCGTATGTCCAATAGGGTGTCATCCTCCGGGATGCCCTGGACAGGCTCGTAGTTATCGCAGAGCTTGCGGAAGCTCTCGAATGTCCTGCTTTCGTCGTAGATGTACGACTCATCGAAACTGGTGAACAGACTGGAGAAGAATAGGGGAGGGTATGAAGAACTGGCAGTGCACCATCATGCCAATAAAAGTGTATGATGTATATTTCGTATAAGTGTATAGAGTATAGTTGTGTATAGTGTATTGTAGAGCGTATAGTTTAAAATACTGTATAGTTTAAAATACTGTATAGTGTATGATAGTGTGTCATAATGTTGATTTTCGTAATAATTATTTAAGGGAAGCGCTGTTTGAGAGCTTACGAAGCTACATACGCTAATATTGAGACACATATACACTAAGTGGAGCGTGGTGGCCTATATAGGCCGTCGGTCTTGTAATCCAGAGATGATGAGTCGCGTTGTACCCTTGAGCTAGGTGTTTCATCCCGATTCCTCACAATGAGTAGAAGGTGATCGTATGTTGCCGTCTGCGTGTAAGGACCACCTCCCTCGCCTTGACCACCCCCTTCCACCAGCTCCTCCGCATTGAGGTCACGCTCCAGAGGCATTGCCTTGGTCCGTGACCTGGCGAGGGCTCGCAGCTAACAAGAGTGTTGTAACCAGGTAGGCACCCCGCCGACTTGTTCGGGATCGGTACACGTGTTCGGCGAGTATTAAAACCATACAGAAATGGGAAAAACTTTCAGGATGGTTTCCACGCTCAGATCGCTAAATGAAGGATCAAGTGTGATATGTACGAAGTGCGTTAATTAGAGAAGTCGCTGACTGAATGGAGCCTTAAATAACTGCTGTCTGTGTATCACTATTATCATTATCGTTGCCATCAATATTATCATTACTAGTTCGTTAATATTGCTGATATCAATATCAATACAATATAAATATAAATATAATATTAATATTAATATTAACATTAATATTAATATTATTATTAATATTAATATTAATATTAATATTAATATTAATATTAATATTAATATTAATATTAATATTAATATTAATATTAATAATAATATTAATATTAATGTTAATATTAATATTAATATTATATTTATATTTATATTGTATTGATATTGATATCAGCAATATTAACGAACTAGTAATGATAATATTGATGGCAACGATAATGATAATAGTGATACACAGACAGCAGTTATTTAAGGCTCCATTCAGTCAGCGACTTCTCTAATTAACGCACTTCGTACATATCACACTTGATCCTTCATTTAGCGATCTGAGCGTGGAAACCATCCTGAAAGTTTTTCCCATTTCTGTATGGTTTTAATACTCGCCGAACACGTGTACCGATCCCGAACAAGTCGGCGGGGTGCCTACCTGGTTACAACACTCTTGTTAGCTGCGAGCCCTCGCCAGGTCACGGACCAAGGCAATGCCTCTGGAGCGTGACCTCAATGCGGAGGAGCTGGTGGAAGGGGGTGGTCAAGGCGAGGGAGGTGGTCCTTACACGCAGACGGCAACATACGATCACCTTCTACTCATTGTGAGGAATCGGGATGAAACACCTAGCTCAAGGGTACAACGCGACTCATCATCTCTGGATTACAAGACCGACGGCCTATATAGGCCACCACGCTCCACTTAGTGTATATGTGTCTCAATATTAGCGTATGTAGCTTCGTAAGCTCTCAAACAGCGCTTCCCTTAAATAATTATTACGAAAATCAACATTATGACACACTATCATACACTATACAGTATTTTAAACTATACAGTATTTTAAACTATACGCTCTACAATACACTATACACAACTATACTCTATACACTTATACGAAATATACATCATACACTTTTATTGGCATGATGGTGCACTGCCAGTTCTTCATACCCTCCCCTATTCTTCTCCAGTCTGTTCACCAGTTTCGATGAGTCGTACATCTACGACGAAAGCAGGACATTCGAGAGCTTCCGCAAGCTCTGCGATAACTACGAGCCTGTCCAGGGCATCCCGGAGGATGACACCCTATTGGACATACGCGAGGTCGAGGACTTTCTAGACATCATCTTCGAGACCGAAGTGATTACCATAACAGCCCAGGCGTTGATCGACGCAGGTATGTAGTCATGATGTCATGGGTAGTTGTGTATGGCTACACATACATGTGTGTTGGGCTATCCCTGTCTAAATGAATTGAAGTTAAGAGTGTAGCTTGGCAAGTTTGCTACCGAGCACAAGTGTTCATATCTAGTATTACTCAACATTTGAACACTAGGCAGTGTTCGAAATTCTCAACGATCGCTCCAAAAATTCTAGCATTGTATTACAGATTCAGATACGATCGTTTCACTTCTGAATTGAAGTTGTTTGGAATCTTAACACGAAACACGCTTTGTTTTCCAGTACAGTTGGTGTTCAAGTAGTCATTCAACACTTCTTTCAACGCACTTTTGATAGGAAATAATTTCGAATGCTAACCATGATCTAATATTTCTAAACATGCTGTAAGTATTCGATTTTTAGAGAATAAAAAAAAAAAAGGTCGCCGTGACCTGAGCGATTGCTCCTCTGAGTAGGCCTATGTAGGCTATAATATACAAAACCCGATGTCCCCGGAATTCAATGGTCGTGTTATTTTAACGTCTGACGATAATTTCGAGGTTCGATATTCCCGAGGTTCGATATTCCCAGGTTCGATGTTTCGAGGGTTCGAATGAATCATTGTGCCGTGTCAGTTCAGTCACATGCGAGCAACCCGAGAATCCTGACGTTTTCCGACCGCATCGACTAGCACTCCGCCAAGCTGGTGGAGTGTGGCGGGGGCATGGGACCTCCCGTATACATGCCTGAACGGTCGGCACACTCATTCATTCGAAGAAGAGGAGCATCGAATCCCGAGAATATCCCGAACGGTCGGCACACTTATTCATTCGAAAATGGAGAATATCGAACTCCGGGAACATCGAACTCCGGGAACATCGAACCTCGTATAATTCATGAATCAATCAAGGCAAATGAAAGCGCTGGAAATGTCTCTGCAGAATATGATTACCTTTGACTAGTATATTAACCCTTTGCTTTGACTGCCAGGTCGTATTAGCCAGGCGAGGCTTAGGCACTACAATGACCAGTATCTCGCTCGAGGGCTCGCCCGCAACCACTCGGCCCAATTCCCGGGCTACTACATTAGTTTCTAGCGCCGCGTCAGACCAAGAAGAGCTCCGGAGCGTATACCATACGTCGAGCAGTATAGGGATAATTATGAATGCTCAAATGTTGGAAAATTTCCAACAGTGGTAGTCAGAGGATTGGGAAAATCCAACCCCAACATGTAGTTCAGTCAATAAGACGTTGGAAATTAGGATAGATCTAGTATAGCGCAATGTTTTTTATTGTCACGAGGGGAAGGGAAATGCATGCTCGGTATAGAGTCAATGCAAAGTTGACTTTTTCAAAACTCTGTCACACGAAAAATATGAACCTGATTTGGAAAACAATTCACATAATTTCTAGGAAGATATAGATGCAAGTAATCATCGACTTTGAAGGAAAAAAAATCACTTGCACTTTTAATAACAAATCAGTTACCATTGTGTAATCTTTTTTGTTACGTCATCATACCTAACCTAATAATGAAGATAACACGAAGATACACCGGATTGGGAACTTTTGGATTTGGACTACGGAAATAGGCTCTTTTCATATATGCAAGTTTCGAAGCGATGAATTAGCTCTTCTTTTGGCCTTAAAGAAACACCGAACCCTGGGGACATCAAACCCCGCAAGCATCGGACCCCGGAAACATAGCCCCATATAGCCCCATATAGCCCCATATAGCCCCATATAGCCCCATATAGCCCCATATAGCCAACCACGTAGCACAAGGAGGATGTCTCCCTCCTGATTATTGTGGACTATACCGGTTCTATTGCATACAATGTATCACGCAGCCTGGTATAGACCTACTGACCCATTGGTGCACACAACAGAACATCATGTCGAACATGCGAAAGAGCTTACCAGCTTACAGAAACTTTAAAGGATGTGAGACTTGGGAGTTAAAAGATTGTCGTGTCGTATGATGTAACATCTTTTTTTACCAACACACCTATCAATACGTTCCATGTCAACTGGAATATTACGACTCGGCTATCACAGACTGCATGGTTGAAAATAACCTCCTACCTAAATGGGAGGAAGCAGAGATTAAAATGATTACAAGTCTCCTCTTTTCTGGCTCAGGGAAGTGTTAGGGGTGGGAGGGGGGGGGGGGTAGGGTCTCACCCTAACTAGAGGGCTCTCTTCACAACAGACTCTGGAAAAAGCCAAGCATGACAAAGAATATGGATAGACTACAAAAATGGCAGAACAAGGCAGCACTCATCATCTATAGGACGCCTAGGTACACTCACACCACTCCTCTTATCAGGGAACTTCACTAGCTTACGATTAGAAGCTGTGTCCAGTTTAAATTACTTACCTTGGCTTATAAATGCCTGAATAATCAAGCGCCAGAATATCTATACAACCTGCTATCTCTACAAAAAGCTGCCTACAACACTCGCGCTTCTCATGGCATCAGACTGAATGTTCCGAGGACCAACAGGTTGATAGGTGACCAAGCCTTTTCGTCTGGTGTCACCAAGCTGTGGAATAAACTTCCGGTTGCGGTGTCACAATGTCCATCTCTGAGCACCTTCAAGAGGGCTCTCAAGACTCATTTATTCTAAGTCTCTTCTTTCTTGTGCTTTTTGTTGTATTTTCGTTTGTCTTGTTATAGCGCTTTGTGTCTTTCGAAAAGGCGCTCTATAAATATTTGCTGTAATGTAATGACACACAAGACCCTGTTGAGGTAACTATTCAATCCATCAGTCGTGACCAAGTGCCATAGTGGATGCACAAAACTGTCAAACCATTCAAAGGTGTATGGATCTATCATCATTAACATGAAGTAGGAGCGAGAAGATTCAATGAAGTTATTCTCCCATTCATCATACATAACAGGTGAATTTGCTACTGTGGCAGAGTTCAGGGCTAAGCTGAAGGAGATGTGGTTCGACCACTACCGACGAAATGCCGATTACGACTCCTCTGGATTCGAGCACGTATTCTGCGGTGAACTGAAAACCTCCTCCTCCGTGAACGGGTTCCACAACTGGATCGTTCTATACGAGAGAGAGAAGGCCGGGGAGCTTAATTACCACAGCTATGCTAACGAATTTGAGGTAAGAGGCACCAAAGTTACGGCAGTTGCTATTGGGCGAGGTTTTGGCGTTCAGGTTGTGTTGCAATGGACCACTTAGAAGATACAAGAGTTGTTACGTGGGAGGGGGTAATTTCCGCTCCTCCAGAAGCAGAGAGTGGTCAGATTCTAGGGCCCCCTGGTCGTCCATTGGATGGTGACGTAAAGTGGCAGTTCTGGGAGCAGGTTGGGGTCGGTCACACCTCTGCTTCCATATCTTCTGAGCACTAGTAAAAAAGAGAAGGTGAGTTATCGCCGGTGTTTATTCACGACCACACAGCCAGGATTCCTTGATGAGCCTTCAGTAAAAAAGCATATCATGTTTATGAGAGGAGTGGCAAGATCTCTGGACTGCGAAACAACGGTTTACAAAGCTATCTCTTTTGGCCCGACACCCATAGGTGAGATGGGGGTACGTGACGGTACAACTAGCTCTCCCACCCAATTATGGGCTAAAGCACACTATTCCAGACGTAATTAGGGTTTTTCTATCCCCATCACGACAAGCCATAACCTTATTTTCCCTAATTCTGTTGGGGCGTGTCAGGCTCTGATGGTAATCAGTAGGGCCAGAAAACAATTTAGAAAATTATTTAATTACTAAATAGTACTGTTTTCAGAGTGTAATTTGCCTCATTTTCATCTCAAACAATGCCCGCATTTCTTCTCATTTCGCAGCCAAAGCAGCTCAGTGCTCAGTTCTCGTGGAATGGGGCCATGAAGAGTCGGAGTGGCATCCTCCTCGGGGTGAGCCCGGAGTTCGAGTTCGCGGTGTTCACGACCATGTGGATAATGCAGCCGAACAGCGCAACGGCGTTCACGGTG
>JAUOBX010458757.1:0-10349 GCA_032360705.1 Eupentacta quinquesemita
AATAATAATAATAATAATAATAATAATAATAATAATAATAATAATAATAATAATAATAATAATAATAATGGTAATAATAATATCTCGCTCCATATAACGCTTTATCACGTTGACGACATGCTCGAAGCGCTTCACACAATAGAGCACAGCAGTACTAAGTACAGTATACAGTACTTCGTAAAAAAATAGTCGCAACAGAACATTTTTCCACTTGGTGGACTTGTTATGCTATTGGCAGACCAGACGACAACGAATTCGTAGCTGGGACATGTTTATATCAGATGCTGCCATGGAAACAGACCGGTCAACTACTGACTTCAACGTGGTATAATATCCTATATATTGTACAAGAAAGGTTTAAATATTTCGAAATTTAGTGAAATTCAATAACGACTCTCCGTTCTACCAGATGCATGAAGTATTTGGAAATAATAATAATAATGGTCTACGGGTTTATTAATATAGCGCTAATGCCTCAAAGGGTCTCTCGGCGCTTAACAGTAAAATGATGTAGCACTAAACTACAACAGCACAGTACAAAATCCGGCCTCTCCCTTCCCGGCTCTCAGAGGTAGCGTACTACACCACTAGGCCTTGGCAGATTTTGACCCCCCCTCCCTCCCAGTCTTCATCTGAAAGGACGGAACAATCGCATGACTGGTAACAGTTGGAAAATAGGACAACAGTCGGCATCGGCCATCGATGAACCGACGAATGTAGGCCTACACAGGCTACACTTCTTTGAATTGGTCGTCAAAACAAAACACCGTCTGAACCAAATATCCAAATATGCCAACTATTCGCTCCACTGGGGCGTGCGCCGTCTAGCCTGTGCGTGCTCCACGGGTGGAAACTATCCCCTCTTTCCAAGAGGTATGTTATAGACCCGTGGGTGGGGATGTCGCTTCATCGTCTGGAACGGGAGGGGGTCTCGCCCGGACCCCTGAGCGAACCTGACAGGAAAATGTGGACTAGTGACAGAATGTCAACATTTGTCAACCTTGGAGGAGGGATAGGTTATAGTATGTTCGCAACTATTTTCTTTTCAGGCCGAAGTCATTTAAATTGAATTAACCAATTTATATGTTGATTGTACAAAACACCCCACGTTTAATACGTCAACCCGAGAAAGGTAAACAGCGTTCCGCCGAGAGGAGAGGACGATGACATTCCTGGGCTTCAGGCTTCCTAAAGGCATTGATCGATCCAGATGAAAATCACATTTTCCGGGGTTGCCGTTTCAACAAATTCGTCGAAATTAATGGATATATGAGCCCGAAATCCTTGCAACCCCAACGATCCCCTTCATGCGTAATGCGCATACACTACTGTCCTGATATCGCGTGTTATAGAATACCGTAATCAGGCAGCTAATTATTTCTGAAGACTAATAATAACTCATATTCTAATAAATGTTCGCCAATCATAGGACCTGCACGATATGCAGGCCTAGGCTATACCTGCAAGGCTGCAACATAGTTCCGAGCAATACGACACATGTGTCGCTGAATACATTATTACGCCCCCGTAATGATGGCAAAGGGGGACACGGCCAACCGACAATGCATACATCTGATAATGATTACCTATGTTTGGGGTTCTACCACCGGACGAAGCCTGATAAAGAATGATAGTTGATACTGTTATTTTGACAACGTGTGTACGGTACAGCCACATAGCTGCGGTAGGCTATGGCTATATCACTGCCGGTATTAGGTTCACAGTCATCACACCTTTCCCGTCATAATTAAATATAGTCGCCAGCGGTGTACCACTAAAGTGGGAGGTGACGGGGATCCCCCTTGTGAATGACAGATTTATGTTAGTCGGGGAAATGTGATCCAGATGGGCATGGATGAAAAAACATTAATTGTGATAGTCAGATAGACTCTGAGTGGAAGTTTTTGAGACACCGCTGTGGCTTCCGATTTCCAATGTCGTATCCACTGGGTTGGGCTTTTATAAGTGTTCAAACCCGCAACATGATTCCAGTCACAGCAATTGGAACGGAACCAAATTTTGAAATGTCCAATTAAATTCCGACGGCTATTTTGGCATTTGGCATTTGGCATTTAGCCATTCTTTATTATTTGTTCATAGTTCTGTGTCTCTTAATGTTGTCCAGAACGTGTCTTTTCGGCGAATCAAGAAATGCTTCGCCTCGTGGTATAACAGTTAATCAGCCAATTCCAACTCCAAGGCATAAAAGCCGAGTCTGATAGATTGCTAAAATAATGAGGCGAACAAAATATTTCACGTACGTTTCACAAAATGTGAACAAACCAATTCAGAAAACAGGGCACACCGCATATACTGACTGACTGAGGTCACTGAAGCCTATTGTATTATTTGTTGATGTTATACATGGGCCAGGCCGACGTACATTCGGTATAGGCTACAGACACACACACGACTCGACACAAGTAACGACCATGACAACTGTACTAACTACCAAGACAGTTGTTACTGTTACTAGTGTTAGGGTTATCCGTGAACTTCGTACATTACGCTGTGGTCATGATTCCCGAGACTGAGAGAGGCTGCCTTACCCTCGTCGGGAGACTGACAGAAACATTTGAAAGAAATTATTTTCTGATTGACCACGCGGAATAATCTAAGTTCCAGTGCACGATTGCATGGGCTATCCAATACGATTGGCCTTCGACAAACATAGGCCTATAAAAAGTCCATGTCCCAGTTTCATAGTAGGCTACGATACAAATATTTGGACTAGTCTCACTAGAGAGTTGAACAAGCTTGTTGAACAAGCTACATAACGTCATGAAGAACGACCATGAGATCACGCCAAGCTCTTAGCCTGCCCGCTGAGCTGGAGGTCATTCTAGGAACCTCGGGGTTCTCTGGAGTCTGGACCGTCACCTGCACTTTTCTGCGGCGACTCCGAGCGCCATGGGTAGCTAGTCCAGTGAAGAAAAAACACAATTTCAATCCGCACATACATTCCTATGGACATGGCTGCAGTCATGCGATGTAGGTATGCGAGTATCAGGCCTACTAGTACCATCAGTACTACCAGTAGTTCTATCAGTTGTACAGTAGCAGTACTGCAGTAGGCCTACAAGTTACAACGATTGACGAAGCATACGTAAATTCAGCTGCCTTTGCATGTTTGCCCCTACCACATGCATTGCTCGACCGTTAGTTGTATTCTTTTATTAACGTTGGAGAAAAGAGGAATGTTAAACATCATGAGAGAGAAACGACCATGAAAAGACACTCACCTCGGACATAGACCGCACGCTGAGGTCATTCCGGGGAGCTGGGGTCTGCCGGGACGAGGCGCTGCACCTTCTTCCTGAGATCACCGAGGTTCTTACGATAGTGGTCGCGCTCCTGTCGCGCGAGCTCGAGTTCCCCACGCAGTCTCGTGACCTCAGCCCGGAGGAAGATTTGTTCGTTCTCGAGGTCGAGTCGTTGCTGGAGGCGCTTCGTGCGGCAGCTCTGCGCGTAGCCGCGGTTCTTGAGAGTTCTCCGCCTCTGTTTGAGGCGCAAAACGTCCTCCTTGTTGCAGCCTCTCAGCCGCTTGTTCAGGTCCCGCACGGAGATGAAGACCAACTCCTCGTCGGTGAATACGTCGAAGACATTGGTGTCGAGGTTGTTGATGTGACACTGACCCATCCCCTCGTCGCCGTTGAGGTTGAAGGGGCCTGGCGAGTGGGGATCGTAGGAACTACCAACGCTAGAGGCGGATGAAGGGCTGGTCGGTTGATGAAAGCTGTGTACGTCGTTGACCGCTGTCGTGGAGGTGAGGTCCAGCTCGAGTTTGAGCCTGTCGCGTCGAATCGGCAAGCACACTTGAGCCAGTTGAGGCTTCGTTAGTCCGGTCGCCAACTGGTTCGCCTGCGACTTCGCCACAGCCAACTCGGCGGCTTTCATCTCAAGGTTCGCGACAACAAGTTCCGCCTTCTTCGGCGCCACCACATGCTTGGGATTTACTCTCCCTCCTACCAAATTTGGCGGAGACACTCTTCGAGTGTCGCTGGTTGGTGGGAAGACCGTTCGTAGATCAATGACCTCAGTCTGTTCCTGCTGCAGTAGACTCTGCGACAGTATGCTGTTCTCTTTAGCGACCAAGAGTGGCGCTGAGAGCGGAACATGGGACTGTAGCCATCTGTAATCGCTGATGCTTGGAGGTTCCTCTTCATCATCGTCTTCGTCGTCGTCGTCGTCTTCAACGGGGCTCGGGGGATTGCCGGGCTGAGACGAACCAGGATTGCTCAGTTGACACGGGGACGGAGGGACACTCGAGGTGAACGAAGAGCAAGGGGACTCTAGCGGCGGCGTCAAGAGCCCCGCGGAGTCGAGTACCGACACCGCCTGCGCAGTACTGAGGTAGTGCGCCTTAGGGACCTTTCCGTTAGTGATGTTAGTGATGCTAATACCAGCGTTCGTTGTGGTCGCGGACGGCTTATGTTCTATAAAGTCTGGTTTCGAGCCAGACAGATCCAATGCGTCCATAGTTTGCTCATGACCATGCTCAGCGCTCACCGCGAAGGCAGCGGTTGCCGGGGTATTACCGACTCGGCCAGTGATGATACTGATAGCATCGGGGATTTTCTGACCGAGGCTATGATGACGGTCGTCGGAAGAATGCCGATAGCTCATCTGATGGTCTGCTGTCAAGATCGCCGAGTCGCTAGACTCGGAGGACATGGAGTCATCGAGAGGGGAGACGACTGAAGAGGTCTCCCAATCGAGCAGGTCCTTTTGGTCCGTGCTCAACTGCCACAGTGAAAGATCAAAATCCTGAATATATTCCATGTTGAAACGAGTTCCGTGCGTGTGGCCGAAAAAATCAAGGAGAAGAAAATCCGATCCAAGCGTTGCGGTATACTGGTGCCATTCACTCCATTTTAAAACTCTTCACAGGGGAACAACAAGTATACGAAAATAAGCCGGCAGTGAATTAGGTTGTTCACTTCCCGGATCCCGAAATGGATATACTTTCCTACATTGAAATAGCTACGACTAACTTTTATTAACGATATTAGTACTGAAAATGCCTATAAACTAAACTACTCCGCTGAAGTAATCGATGCACACAGTGATAGGGAACCAACAGGTTAGCAGATAGCAGACGTATTCCAATAGTCCCCGCTTGAGCGAGTCACTTCCTTCAAATGAAAACAGTAGAGATAGGCAGACCGATTAATCCTGCAGGACGCGTTTCTGTCCCGCAATCCTAGAACATCCTCTCTCGCCGATAAGCGTTCGGTATTATCAACATTCGACTTCCACAGTTCCAGTACTAACTTGGGCAGTACGTACTGATAACACTATCGGTCTCACTAGTCATCACTGTACAACGGTAAACTAACACACATGTTGATTCTAAATCAATCCAACAACACCGACCGACCGACCCAATCAAACCACCGGCGTTACCGGCTCCCGGGACAGAAGTGTGCACCCCTGGAATTAGGCTCTTTCGACATCGCTCACTGCGGAGAGCTGGGTCGGATTCTAATTATACCGCCGGGCGGGCACTCGGCCGCAGGCGATGAGAGGAAGTCTCTGATTGGCGGAAGGTGAGAACACCGGTAGAGTTAGGGGGCGTGGCCTAAAGTTTTCGACAGGTGACAAACGGGTAAAGTAACACTTCCAGTCTTTCAAATACACGCGGAAGGCTATTAATAAGACAAATTAATTGGAATAGGATAGATTCGGGAAGTTAGAGAGAATCGGAATATCTCGAAAATGGAATTTATCACCGATCATTCGACAATTGTTACTGTCGAAAGAATTAAGCTTTGATGTTGGGGTGAGTTCATGAATGTTCATGACCGGACGTGCCTTTTCCTCAGAAAATGCTATGCTAAATCGTGCTAATGGCAGGAAATGTTCACTCATATCTTCTCGTAACAATAGATTCGAGTTGTGGAAGCACTGGAACCACGTTCAAACGCCCAAGCACTTGATAATAGGCCTATTTGGAAGAGAAATGATATTTGCAGATATGAACATTTGCTGGGGCCCATCAGCTGCGTTTGGGCCCTGGTCCCCGTGAAGTGGGAATAGAAAATGTCAGTCGAACATTTGAGGTACAAGTTCAAACCAATTTGAAAATAACTTATATGTCAAATTGGGATGGCCAATGCCAGACGAAATGCCGGATTCTTCACGAAAGGTCCCCAAAATGCGTCCCAGTAAACTAATGGGGTACCACACGAGAGCAAAATAATATAAAGGTATGTACTCACCTAAACACCGACAGAATAACCAAGACAAAGCTTGGGCTGCGAAGGGCCCACCAGGCGCTTCCGAATGGACACGGATGGGCCCCAAAGTGAAAACCCCCTGAACATTTCGACTACTACCACTCCAAATATTATTTATAAAATCACCGGTATATCGTTATATGGAGGTCCCTGTGTCAAACGACAACCGACTTGGATTTGAACGAATGAAGTACCACATAATTATAACCAAATACATATATCGTAATATGTCCAGCCAAACACAGAATAATCAATCCCAGACAAATCATCGGCTGCAAAGGGCCCACCAGACGCCATCGAGGGTGGCCCAAAAGAATAATTCCGAGTACCGCCCCATTTAGTATGTTATCTAAATGACATCTATCATGAGAGTCCGAGTTCCATGGAACGGGGTAAGAACAAATTTTGCGCGTCGGCGTGTAAATATACTCACATCCTCATTTGGACGCCGTACTGCCACAAAAAGGCAACGCTGTTTTCCGTGGGACCTGACACCAGGCATTCAGGCTCTGAACACTAGGCGGTCTGGTTCTGAACGCCTAGCATTCAAATTTCAATCTGAACACTAACAGGCGTTCAATTAAGTGTTCAATTATTGAACACCTGACTTTGCAGTGTACCCGTTGGCAGATTCTCCGCTGACATTAATTAGGTGAAGTATCCAGGACTGCACCCTTGTCGGGCTTTGTATAGGTTCGGTCATATGAAGTTGCGTACACCCCCGAACCCCCTTTCCGCCGCAGGGGATACGGGATACTCCCGCCCCATAGTGACCTAAGTGAATAATGAATGTTTAAAGATGAGGAATAAAAAACAATCGCCGTTCCACGGTATATCGGGAATGATTTTGCGTTGAGCCACCATAGTAGCGATATACCGTATTCAATATCGAACAATATTGATCGCTACGCTAGGATGTAAGATTCGTGAACAAAATGACGACTGATTTTCGCTGTTCAGTGGTAGCTTAACAGCTGTTAGAAGTTCTGATGATAGCAGGTGTCTATATAGGAGCCCATTACTATCCTTTATTTGACAATAGGGTGGATATAGTCATTTACAGGGCGACCTTTCATTGGGTCCCGACCTCAACACCCTAATCATGGCAAATTCTCTAATGCACCATTGATCATGTGCCCTGTAAAATGAAGATGGTGATAAAGATTTGAATAGAAATTCGCAGGGTATTAGGAAAAATGAGGACTCAATAATTTTTATAATAACCGTTTTATATTGCAGTTTGATTGATTGGTTCTTCTGGGACATCAATGTAGACGAGATATGATTGGAATTCCGAATTGTTTATATAAATATACTCTTTTCCATTTGGCTATGGCGGCAATAGTTTCACAATTAGCAGTTCATGGCAATGGAAAAAGTCCACACTTTTAGTCTTTCACCGACCCTGACATCAGTCAAAGAGAGGAGAAGATTTGGCGTTGTAAAGGTGGGGGTCAACTCAACATTAACACCTTTTGTGTAGTTGTTTTCCAGCCGGTTTGCCTATCCATTGTTTTCTGCTCCATACCACTGACCCACCCAGTGGTGTTTTGTAATTGAGCTACAATGTGTCTCGGTGGGCTACATGCGGTCATATTCCTTTAATCCGACCCTTGAACGACAGGGCCGCGACATGTATAGGGAGAGGATTACAGGGGACCCTATGCCTATTTTAATACCTTCGTGAGGCTCAAATCGTCCCACAACAACATCACGACTGCCGTGGAAAATTGGATACTTCCATTCATTAACCCAATGGAACAACGAGCTAATAAAATCGAGGCCGACCAACAGCCCCAGGGGGCGATATAAATCGTGCCCCCGGCGGGGTGCTGTTTTCCAATACCTGTGATATCATACCATGCACTGCGATCAAATACGTTGGTAAGCTGTACATAGTCCACTACATCCCAGTCTCTTTTTGTCAAATAACAAATACTTTTGATTTTGTTAGAATCCATAGAAGGCATATATGTGATAGGCCTATCCGCACTGCTAAAAGCTACAGACGAAGTTTCTTGTAAAATTATTTTAGTTGTTTAAATCGTCCCATACATTTTGCTTAGTACTTCAAATCCACATAATCTCAGTGAAATCCATACCCCGTATTGAAGCTAGGATAATAGGCATATGTTAAAACAACAACAGCAATCATACTTACTCGATATTCTTTACCATACGGCATATACGACAATAAAAATTGATATAACAAATTTCGAAACATTTAGATGCTTCAACGACGTTATCGATTCCTAGACCGTTCCGAGAAATACTTTGAAAATAGTATTAATCTACTTCAAACGCGTTTTGTACGCAGGATCCTAATACGGCTGAAGCAAGTTCTTTGCAGAACATATTTTTCTGTAGAGTAGAACATATTTTATTCTTGTTTTGCATAACTCTGGAATATGTCTCGGCAATCCTACCGTATTGCTTCGGTAGCCCGTATCAGGCGAATGTTGTTCCGTATGGCAGAACATATTCCATATCGAACCGTAACGCAGGAAATATTTCATTTTGTAACGCAGAAAACATAATGTTGCGCAGCGTAGAGAATATTTAATTTCGCAGCGCAAAAAAATATTTTTTCTGTATCGCAGAGAATATTATATTAGTTTAGCGCAAAAATATTTTATTTCACTTCCATTATTCGGGGGTATCAAGTTGCGTCAATAATGTTTCTGTTCTGTCGTTGTATGTGGTGTGCACCATATAGTATTCGTATTCATGACAGCAGGTCGTCTAGGGTCAACAAAAGTTAAAACTCGAACAAATATACACGTTTAGGCCTATATATATATATACATTTATCGCAGATGATACAATAAATACATGGGATGAAGCCGCACTAAGAACACAGTGCTGTACAAAAACAGGGAATACAATACAATTATACAAACAATTAAAAGGAGGTTGACATGGAGACAAATATGATGGTTTTAGAAAGTAAATGTAACATTTATGTTCCCTGTCTCGGGGTTATACCTGCAGTTTAGCGCTCCTCAAAATAATACAATGGGCCAGTCCGTGGTTATCAGCGCGCATGCTCACAGCCGCTAAAACTTTGAGAGTATACCACATTCTAAACGAAGACTTATTGTAACGGGGCATTCATAAACTGCCATAACTCGTTGGCAATTATATAATTTCACCCAATCTTCGACTCTGTTATTGTCCTCGTAAATAATGTGGAGTAAATATTACTGATGTTTTGTGGTGAAAGGATTCCTAATTTCCGTCAGGGTAGTTTCGACAGGTTGCTCTGCCGCCAAATGAATGTCCGTGCTGTCCGGCTCTGCACGATCCCGAGTAAATTTCGACATCGTTAACTTGCTTGGCTTAGGTCCTATTTCCTAACAATATGCCAATCTACTGTGTCAAACTTGCAGCAAGCGGTGGCGCACTTTTTAAACTTAAACTCCCCGATTTATAATATTTATCTCAGAGTTAAAAAGCTGTGCCCACTTGGATGGTTTCCGGGGTTGGAAGTTTAGGTGTATCGTGGGATGTGTACGATCTGTGACACCCTTTAGGCTTTAGCACACACATGCATGCGTACACACAGCTCCCCATACTGGAACCATGCACCTTTCGCATGATCACAATTGAGTTGCCGTGTCTGGGTCTCTGGGATATGATTCCAGTGAGCCTGAGGGTGATCGCACCGGCGCGCCTGCCTCATGTACTTCTCTCTCTATCTATTGCTGTGGACTCCCTCATTCGTGCGCCATCGTTTCATTCGAGCCAAGGAGCAGCGAAACCCACACTCTTCTGCATATTGCGGCAGCTCCGTGCAGGTTGAGCGATCGGCCGGTGAGAAGAGAGGCTCAACCGCCCTCTAATAAGCTGATAGATACGTGTCCTGTCCTGTCCGGTTTTATGTTGAAAAGAGTTAACCCCCTGCTCTTCCGGAATGGCAGTAATATTGCGACGAGAGGCTGAAAGGTCAGGCCGTATATTTCCTATTAGCTATCCCTCCTGCGGACACCTGTTTCGGCAGGTACTTATATGGGTTAAAGCATCCTGTCACGTAATCCTAAGCGTGAGGTAGATGTAAATTTCATCCGAGTCGCCGTCGATATGCCGTCAAGGTACAGCTATGAATGGCAT
>JAUOBX010458868.1:0-10349 GCA_032360705.1 Eupentacta quinquesemita
TGCTTCTTCAAAGCATCTTCGTACGAACTGCATGTGACATCCCATGATCTCCAACTAGCAAATTATGTTTTCCTCGAATGACAACATCGTGTTGACACATGGTATATATTTTGGTTCTATCATGGCCTGTTACCCATGTGATTTGATACAGCAGAATGTCAGACAGAAAATGAAACTTTCTCAACTAAACGTTATACGCATCAGGTCGCGCCATGTCGCGCAACATCATGTCGCACATCGTTTTGAGTTTAGCTTGAACCAGTCTAAGGATCTGGCTGTTTTCACTCCATCATAGGGTGTCCCAGAGTTGGGGACTAGCAGAATTTAATGCTATATCACCAAGGCATGATCTAACTTATGACTTCTGTAAGTTGAATCTGTAGCTGGTTGTGATGTTCAATGTTGTGCTGTTAGACTTGGCGGGTCATTCGAGGGTCATTTCAGCATAGCTCCTTGGTGGATGTTAACATAATTTATACCATGGTAAGGTTGCCTTTGACTCTTCCCTTTCCTGACTTCCATGAAAAAGAGCATTTTAGATTGGTACCCACTTTCATGAAAGATTAACTGTCAGTTGTTTGTTTTGCTTTGAAAATGTTAATCATTACTTTAGTCAGCTTATGTCTTCATATAAAATTCAAGTCGAATTCGCATGATTGGTGAACAAAAGTGACGATTCCAGTCAATCCACAATGCTAATAAGTAATGAATGCAGCCCTGTGATCAGATATTCCCTGACTTACTGTGGCCCTCCTCATATTTTGCAGGCTGAGAAATACCGGTACAGGACTGAGGTCCGGGAACCAAACACTCCATGGCGGAACAAAGTAGGTGAACTTGCAAGGTGAGTATCATCTGGACAACAGGGAATAATCAGATGAAGACTCAATGTCCTTCTTGACTCACATGAACATTGTTCAAGAAGAGACTTAGTGATCACTTTGTTGCATGTCTGTCTGTTCGTCCTTATGTGAAATTTGATTTCCAGCCCGTGAATCCCTCATTGTGATATTTTGGTGTGACATTGTCGTTGCAGAACGCATTTTTGTCCCAAAAGATCCTACTGATTTGCAAAAACTAGCATATTCAATGGAAATTGGCCGGAAAGCTTTCGTACAAGATATCGCTTGATGGGTCTTGAAGTTTCCGACTGTTCGTTTGGCCCTTGGAGGTAGATAAATTTGGTTAGACCATAATGATTGAATAATTAAATGAATTATAAATGTCAGCAGGTTTGAAAGAATCCTACCAAGAACATGTCCACTGTAGAGCTCCCACATTAATTTATCTGGGTGGTGTCAGGCAGATGAGCCACTAACCACACAACCAGGCAAAACACTCAAATGGAGATCGCCTTGTGTAAGTGTAAACTAGTGTTCTACCATAATTTGCCACACTAAGGTAATTCTCTACTTTTCCTTCTCTGTTACAGGCGCAATACCCATGGCGTTCCAGCAGCGAAAATCCAAATGATGCTCGAAAGATTTGAACCCCTCCATGACATTACAAGCATCCTCCAAGCCCCAGATAAGAAGGACAGGAATAAGAAAGGCACTCATGACACCGAAAGACATGAACCCAGTGGTGAGAGCAAAAGCCACAGGAATGGACAAACTCGGGGGAGCAGGGAAGACCACGGAAGGAGCGAGGAGAGAGCAAATCATACATCCCACAGAGTGAAACCTCATGATGTGGCTATCCACTCCGAGAACACTGGCCTAAATCACAGGTCCGAAGATGGAAAGGAATTGCAGAAGCAGAGCCGGTTGGTTCCAGTAGGGAGTGCATCCTCTGAGCCAGACCAAGTAAAAGAACAACCAATTGTCACCTCAGCGAGTCAGTCACATTCCTCTCATGCTCCACCAAGACACACAACGCCTGATCCTGTGGACTCCAGGAAAGGTCGAGGGAGTGATTTTGAGCAATCAGTAAATGCAGGAATCAGAATGTCCCAGGGCCCTCAGCCTTATGTTGAAAAGTCACGTCCAGGCTCCAAATCTTCAGGCAGTGATCTAGGAATGGTGTCTGGAGACCCAGTGACTGCATCCTCTCGTCATTCCCATAGAGACAAGAAATCGCATTCTTCGTCATCTGAACACAAGCAAGATAGGGTGACTGAGGAAGAAATTGTTCCATCTGCCAGTCATGGTCACTTCCATGAACCACAAACTAGAAGTACTTTGCTCCGATCCAGTTCCTCCGAAGATGATCGAGAAAGGATACACCAGGATCAGAGAGCCCTGCGAACAGGTCACACAACGATTCCTAAACCTCCAGTTGATGGAGCCAAGCACCATGTTGGACCCACTGATAAGTATTCACGAAGGGTACCAGGAGAATCAGTAATCGCAAAAACCAGCCAGGTTGGATCTGCTCGGTCTGGCTATCAATCTGGGAGTGGAGAGTCCATCACTCGAAGCAACCTCAGTGAGAAAGGAAGTGCGACAAGCATTCCCATAGCCTCTGGTCTTGAAGATCAAGTTCGGAGCTTTGAGAGAAAGTTGGTGGACTTTGACATCAGGGATATTAAGTCATCGAGTAGTGGTGAGCATCTTCCTGTGAGTTTGGCCGGAGAAACGTCCAGGCAGACATCTGGGAATGTGGTATCCGGAATAAAATCTGGACCCAATCAGTCTGCTACAAAGGGAAGCCCCAAAGTAACAACTTCCGAAAAGGTATCTGCTGACAAATACCAGCATTCCCACCTTCACTCAGAAGTAGGCACTGCCATCCGTGGAAAGGACAGGATGCCCGGAACCGTTGGCGGAAGTGGTTCTGATCTTGGCATAAAATCTAACCATTCCATTGTTCCTAGAAGTTCCTTTGTTTCAGAATATTTGACCCAATCAGAAAAAGTGGATGACCCAACTGGGTATAGCATACATCAATCACGCAAAATTGAGGACAGGTTGCTCAAGTCAGGACCTGTAGATGGTGTTACGTCATCTGACGTAGATTCAGTCTTCCAGAGGACACTCGTGGAGACGCAACAGCGCAGTCATTTTGAAGACAAGAACCGTCATAATCATCACTCAGGAAAAAATGCAGAGGAGGCGAAAGGCTTGGCATCCTCTCAGGCTGGAATAGAGGGCAAACAAGTATCACCCAGATCAGCGAGTAACAGGACTCCTAGAGAAAACGGACATCTGGCAGACGAGCGATCAGTTCACGGTGAAATGGGAGATGGGCATCTGAGAGATATTGCAGGAACACCCAAGCACATCCAGAATGGACAAGGAGTGGATAAAAAGGAACAGGGTTTGCAAGATGAAGGGGGACCAACAGACCATTGGGAGGATAAGGGTGCGAAACCAAAGATGAAGAGGACAATCTCTGAGCCGTTCACACCTCTGGTGGTGAGGGAAGACCCTGGTCCAGAGTTGTCATCTCCAGAAAGATTTGCCATCCCTGCACCGTTCATGTCCCTTGCGACTGTCCCGCAGATGAAAAAGAGACAGGGGAGGTCTGCCACTCCCTTCAGAAGGCGGCCTCTTGCTCCTAATTTCTCAACTTCGGCTCTACCATTGGTATCTGAGCAGGCTAGAAGGGATCTTGGTGGGCACCGGAATGGAATTACCAGGAGTAAATCAGATGACATACATGGGTTACTGGCCCCTGATGAGTTTGATCATGATGACAATGGCCATCGAAAGAGGGAGACGAAGCTGAGAGGGGGACTTTTGGGAGAGATGGATGTGGACTTGCTGAGAGGGAGGAAGCCTCAAAATGATCAGCCTTTGGAGAGTAGAAAATCCACCAAGGAAGACGGCTTCTATGATAGCCGAAAGAACAAGGAGCCCACCACAGAGGTAGATGTCCATTCGCAGAGGGAAGTGGATACCCCTGTGGATGTTGAACAACCAGCAGAATCTAAGCCATCTCCGGAGACACCAACAGGAAAGAGCCTTTCCGTGAGAAGGAAAGTTGCCAGAGCTTCACGTACAAAGTCACCACCACTGTTGAGTCCAGAGACGCGACAGAAGGCCCTGACACAGGACTGGAGTACAGCAGCCATCACAAAAGAGTTTGTGCCTCCCCAAGAGGTCCTTCCACAAAAGCCTGTACCTTGCGACCCTCCCGAGATGAGGAGCCAAACCAGCCAAACTGATCCTGCTCACTTCAGGATTGTTGAGAGGGTTAACTTGCCCCAGAATAAAGAGCCTTCTCAGTTAGGGACCCTTCGAATGGTGCGAGCCAGTCCAGTGCCATTCAAGGTTGCCGATCATACTATCAACCAGGAGGACATTCCTTATCGGAGGAAGATTGACAAGAGCACGATGACAGATGAGAACTTGGGCGCAAAACATGAGATGAGCCTGAAGGTGCTCTGTGACATCTTCCCTCAATTCGGGAGAGAGGAAATCAAATCTTTTCTTGATCGCTATGACGGCAATGTAGAAATGGTTAGTGAGATTCTTCTGACCGAGGACAGCAAATCAATGAATGCGAGAGAGAGACGCAGAAGAGATAGAGCTGAATCGAAGCCTGTTCCAAGAGCTGGTAGCCATGCCAATCAGCAAGATGATGCACTTCCTGCAAAATCCTCTCAGACAACCAGACCTGATTTCTTGTTTTTGAAGCTGATTGGAGATGGCATCCCCGTTGACAATCCAACAGACATTACAATCATCACAGCAAGAAGTAACGTATCAATTACTGCTTTTGGTGGAGTGAATATGTCAAACTCAGAGGGGCCACGCAGAACTGATAAAGTAGATGTCGGAACCATTGCTGAATTTGATGAAACAATGCCCGACTTTGATCAGGACTTGGCCCGTCTGCTCGATGAACATGAAGATAAAGTTTCATTCTTGGAGGTTTGTCGTATTCTTGAGGAAAATCGAGGGGATGCGGAGAAAGCAGACATGGTCATCAGGACCATGATGAGTGGACATGGGGCAGTCAGTAACAATGGAGGAACAGGGCATGGCAACACTTTCATTCGTGAGAGTGACAGAGTCAGTCATTTGTCAGCAGCTCGCAGGGGCGAGATAGGGAATCACGGGAGAAGACCTGAGCCGCTGGGACAACCTCTGAACTCTGGTCAGAGTGAAGATGATGAGAAAGCGGTTTTGTCTGACCAGGAATCGCCACAGCAGCGGAGAGGTCGCTCTGTGCATAGTCGGGCGCAGCACAGCAAAGATGTGAAGAGGAGAACGCGGTCCCTCCCAAGAGCTTCCAAAAGGCGACCGCAGTCACCTCAGACCGAGACTAAAATTACACCCGGCCAAAAGTCACAGCCTACCTTCCCCAAATCACTGATGACTACTGAGAGCATGCAGGCTGGCTTGAAGAAGGATGAGCGGAGAAGGCATGATTCAGAGAAGCAACCCAAGCGGACTGGGTTGAGTAGGAACCATGTTGGGAGGGAAAACAGTCTCCCAAATAAGTATGGTGGCGCCATGCGGACGCACGAGTATGGCCAGGGTGGGGACAAATCACAGAGGAGATCAGTAGACCAGGGACTGCCAGGAAAGAGCGATTTGCAGAGGGCAGAGGACATAGTGAAGACACAGAGGAAACCCCCTAGAGAGCCTCCATCCACGGAAATGAAGAGGGTGCCCACTCCGGTGTCTCAAGGGGCCGAGAAGAGAACTACTCCTGGCCATACTGAAGAAACCGAGGAACGTGGGAAGACGAAAGACAAAGTACCAGTCGATCCACCAGGGGCAAATCTTGAGCAGAGAGGAGAGGCAGCGAGACGGTTACTATCACAGGGGGATAGCTATCATAAAAAGCCTGCTGTGGGCAAAGAGAATGCTGATGATCAAAGCAGCAGAACAGATGCAGATGATCTTGTTTCTGCAATGTTCCGAGGAGATGGAAAAGACCCTGGCGGTATAAGAGAGAAACCTAAAGATCTGGCACCATGTATGGAGACTGGGAGGATGACCCCTGCAGCCATACTAGCTGAGGAAGGTAAGGGCGTTCCTGCAAGGTTCCACGGAGGGATGACTTTCCAGCTGGACATGGCCTTCGCCCTTCAACTCCAGGAGATCTTTGGCCCTGTGGCACTCAACATAGATACAGGTATGTGCTGCGTGAGATTAAATGATTGGGATTTTTATAGCCCCCTTAGTTCGAACACATTTTGAATTTCTTCACACTCAATCCACCTGAGCATTGCTGATTTAAGGGAACCTGTTCCTGTATTATATGTCTGACTATTTTACTCCAATCTGTACTGTGCCTTGGAGCTTGTTTTACTGTATTTAGCGCTCTCAAAATGTTTTATTAATGATAATTGGTAACTTTCCAAACCTGCAAATTCCAATTCTGTCGTTCCTCACTCGACACACAAATTTGTCATGCCTCTTCATGGAGTCTCCTGGAGACTCCCCATAGGTGCAGCGCATGCAAGTTATATATCACCACGTTACCCATCCATGCTTGGATAGTACAATGAAGAGGAAGTACCTTACCCACGGATACAAAGTGGAAGCGAACCCACAACCTCCGGAGTCGAGCTTGAATCCTCAACCGACTAAACTACCATGCTCAAATCGTTGTAGTCAACCAAATGTTCCTATCGCTTCGTTGAAGTTTTCGCTACAGTGGTTCATTTGTTGAATGTTAATCGATCTGTCAATCAACAGACGTGCTCTCGGAGAATGACCTGATGGTCTCTGTGGATCTGGAGTTGGCAAAGACACTCCATACTGCCTGGAGCAAGAGCTTCAAGAGGAAGTTTGACAGAGAAGAGGAAGAACTCATGAAGATGATGAGAGAAGGTATAAGTGCACATTTTTTTCCTATGCCAATTGATACTCAATTCTGCAACCCCCAGCTATCCAATATTTCAAATACTGGATCAGGATTGCCGGCAGAATATGTATTTTTTGTCTCCCCTGAAATAAGTTCAGGAAGAGAATTAGTGATCACTTTGTCGTGTTTATGTGTTGGGCAAAAAAAAATTGTGTGTAGCACTGGGGTTGGGTCTGTACAATAGGAATGAATTTTGGGCACCATATACCCTAATTAAGTTGGGTAATTAGGAAATTATTTTATCTCGTTTATTGTTCAAGCTCTTTAGCAAGACTATGTGAGAACCGAATGAGCTACGAAGATGTAGTTTGACTTATGGGAGCAGGATGACAGGTAGATGAACTGATTAGGTTCTCAGCGTGAAATATGCTAATGAGGTACCCTAATTAGCCTAATTTATGCATTCTTCGAAGTTTGTCTGATTTTCACAAAACTTGGTGGATGTGGTCTACTTTTAGTTCCGTGAAATTTGAAAGTGAATTCCGGGTCACCAGAGGACATTTGGTGTATCTAATTTGCATAATTCATGCAAAAAGTTTGTTATATTGTTATGAAAGCTGGTGAATGTGGTCTATCTTTGGTCCCGAGAATATCGAAGGTACAGTCCCGGTCACCAGAGGTCATTCAGTGTATCTAATTTGCATGATTTATGGGATCCAAAGTTTGTTAGAACCTTATGAAAGCTGGTGAATGTAATCTACCCTTGGTGCTGAGAATTCCAAAGGTACTTGGGGGTCACCAGAGGTGATTTGATGTGTCTATAGAGAAAATCAAATAATTCCTCCGAATAATTTCTCTGTGATGACTCATAGAGAAAACACTGATCACGCAACCAGGCAAGACACTTTTCCAAGATTCTCTTGATTCTCTTCCGTCACTCAGATGAAGCCCTGGCCAAGCAGCTGCAACAGGAGGAGGAACTGAGGCGGATGGAGGAAATCCAGAAGAAGCGAGAGGTCAAATATAGAGGGCAGGCTTCAGGCTCGCCGGTGCGTAGCCACTCCAGCGCATCAGCAGCAGCAGCAGGGATGGCAGCACACCATCGACGGCCACCGATCGGGGGTGTGGCCTCGGGAGGACCAGAGAAGCTGCAGGAGATAATGGACACGGAGATGGCTGAAGAAATGAGCAGAGAGATGCAGGTAGAGATTACATCATCAATACATTGAGGGCGCTACTATATATACATTATGGGATAGATTGTCCCAACTGCTGGTACAGGGCACTCCCGTTCATGACGTCATGACGCTGAACAAAACTTGTTTTGAAGAATAACCTTGTCACAGAATATCACTGATATGCACTCTTACCTAAAGGGAGTGTTGGCGCTAAGAGAATGTTGAGAGGGATTTCACTATCTATATGCAGAGATCCCTCTAAAAAAATAACCTAGGAGGGACAATCACTCCCAAACGTTTTGGTTGTTAATTGTAACGGTATATGAGAATCCCTCTTTTCACTTCTAAAATCCCTCTCATAATAACTCACAGGGAGGGAATTCTCTCCCTGAATGAAAAGATTAGCGCCAACACTGCCTAAGGGTGTCCTCATTTGTGCTGCACATTTAATACTGTGAATTGGGAACTGTACTAAGTTTTCGAGGACACTTCTATAACCTGATACAATATATGTGCAAATCTAATGATAGGGTCTATCGAGAACTGCGGTCTGCTGTAGTTGACAATGTTCTCGGGTCTGGTTTCAGTGCTAGTCTCACTCTAAATCCAACTAATCTCATTGACATTTGATGCCCCAAATGGACACAATAGCTGCAGGTTCCCTCCTAAAATCTGTGAGGAATTTGAGTAAATCCAGCTCCTAGTGATCGTAATCTGAGCCAGTCAATGCTTGTAGTATACTGTATGATGATGATAGATATTCAATTCAAATTCAAATTAGAAGATACTTCATAAAGAAACAAAGAATCATATGGCGCAAAGTAAATTACCTACACAGAAAAGGAGGGATTGCACCAAGGACTATTCTCGCACATGCTATATATAGTGTCTGAAAAGTTATAATATAGGAAGTATGAAGAGTGGAATAAATGCAGTTCAAATATATAACTATTTTGGAAGTAATGTTGAAACAGGCGATGATTTTCGGAAGAAAAGTATGCTGAAAACTGCTAGTACTGGCAGCTGGATGTCCATCCTGCCACTACCACTAATTTGATAACCCCACGAAACAGTATGGAGGGGATAATCATTGTCATCCATGACAAAAGAGCCTATGATCAAGACCAGAGAGATAAAAAGGGTCCAACGTTGGTAGCGAGTAATTATCAATTATACAATATAGTTTCAAAGGTCACACAGGCTACATGAATAGTATACAGATGGAACACAAAAATCTCGGTTGAGGGGCAAATCAGCTCAGTCGATAGAGATACGGACTAATGATCAATAGATTGTGAGGCGGGTGAGGCTCCTCCGCAGTGCTGTTGGACAAAGCATGTCTCTAGATAGTCCCACCGTACGTCCCACCGTACCCGCATGTAAAATTGATACCCTGTGAGCAGGGCATGAAATAAGCGTGGGCGCAGGGCTATTAGCCCTCTGAAAACTGAAAATAGCCCAATCGAAAATTTCACGGGGGCGAGAAAAAAAACTGATGTAGGAAGAAAATAGCCCCATCCCTCCAAAAGCAGCAGGGAATTATTATGAGGAATTCCATTTCTGTGCCTGAAATTGGCCAAATATGTACCAAAAGTAATTGAATATGAGGAAATATATGCTTTCTGAGACCTTTTAATCAAATTGCAATCACCTCACAAAGCTTTTAAATCCAAAAGAGCCCCCTGCATTGGAAAAGAGCCCCATGGCCTAATTCACGAGAGCTTTTTTCAATGAAAATATACCAAAAGAGCCCCCTTGACAAAAAATAGTTGGTCCTGATCCATTGCTGGGCCAGACAAAACCTTTCCGCGGCACAGATCGTAGCCTGCAGGCTGTAGGTTGAACAACTCTATAGTATGAAGGGACCGAATCTGTCATCCAGAGGCTGTGAGTTTGAGTCAATGCTGGATCCTTTGGCAGGCGCTTTCATCTCAATTGGGGGGGTAGACAATTTGCAATCTGTGTGTCATTCCATCGTTCTTTTACATTATGTACAGGTGAGTGGAATATATTAGTTTTTGCTAACCTTCCTCTAGAGTTGCAAAGTCACCAAAATACATGACTCAAGACTAAAACTTTGTGACTTGTGTCAGATCATTGACTTAGAGTCTATGTACATTTTCAAACTGTACTGTCTCAATAAGAGGGACCCCAATGAAGTAATACCACTTCTGTGAAAAGAAGGAACTTGAGTCATGACATGAGAATTCAGCACCAAATGTAGTCCACATCCACCAAGTCTCATTCAATTCTGACACAAGTTCTGGGAAGTTGCATAAATTGTGCACATTTTGGTAAGGGAGTAGGTAAAGTGGATTAACTGGTGTCCTCAAGAAGAGACTCCCCAGGGTTCTCCACATGGGGTTTCAGAGCGGCGGCCCGCCCCCCAAGTGGCAATTGCCGCCCCCCCCCACAAATCGTTACTGCCCTCCTTGAAAAATTACCTCCCCCGCCCCCCCCCCCAAA
>JAUOBX010458979.1:0-10349 GCA_032360705.1 Eupentacta quinquesemita
GATATAGTGATGTATTGGTGGAATGTCGTTCCTGTTGATCAGAAGCTAGTGGCTCGACTAGGTAACATGGTTACTAAATGTCAATGTAATTTTCATATATGCCAAGTGGAAAACGGCGGCATGTGGGATAGATCATCAACCGTAATTAATCCCGATGTGACGAGAATGTATGATTGGGGGAGTACATTCACTGTACACACAAACGCAGCATATTATTTTGGTATTATCACAAAAATGCGTTGTTCGTACGTCTATGTCTTGGAAATTCTAGGATTTGACGGGCAGTGTTCTCCGAACATTTCCTTACGACGAAATCGGGGCTGGTATTGAAATAAAGTAGCCAATACCGAATGTATATGATTGACAATAATAATTACGATCGATGACCATATATGTATAGTTTTTCATATTATATGTCAAACGTGACATAAATGAGATTTAGCTGATTTCATGCAATCTAAGATGATGAGATCAGAGGTATTAGTACTCTCCTTGTATCCAGTGATCAATATCTCATTTGACGTAGATAGTGAGATAAACGTAAAAATACAGACGGAAGTTAATATCACTGACAAGTTCTATCGAATGTTCTACCCCATTCTTAATTACGCTTCTACCTGCTAGGTAGCCCCTCTGACAATTTCGATTCCGAAATCGCTAGATCGCCAACTTCCTTCGATCTGAATAGTTGCCTTCCCTAAACTTAATCAAATATCCTAATGCGTATTAGTTCCAGTACGAATATAGTGATGTATTGGTGGAATGTCGTTCCTGTTGACTCGACTAGTTAACATGGTTACTAAGTGTCGTTGTAATCTTCATTTATTCCAAGTGGAAGACGGCGGAATGTGGGATAGATCATCAACCGTAATTAATCCCGATGTGAAGAGAATGTATGATTGAGGGATTACATTCACTGTACACACAAACGCAGGATATTATTTGGTTTAATCACAAAAATGCGTTGTTCGCACGTCTATGTCTTGGAAATTCTAGGATCTGACGGGCAGTGTTCTCCGAACAATTCCTCAAGACGAAATCGGGGCTGGTATTGAAATAATGTAGCCAATACCGAATGTATATGATTGACGATAATAATTACAATCGATGACCATATATGTATATTTCGTTTTCCATATTATATGTCAAACGTGAAATAAATGTGATTTAGCTGACCAGTTATTGTACGATACACCCTTCTGAGCAAGTAGTCATATAACTGGTTATCGCTAACTCCAATCCCTCAATCGCTTCGACAATGGTTTCAACTTAATGAAGTACACCTTTCGAAGAAGCGCTTCAACGTGCCTTGATTAACGTGCCTCATGTCAGCTTTGTGTGGTTATGTGAGGTGTGGTGGCATATATATTTGCACACATTATTACACGTTACTGTGTGAGGAAGGGTTGTCATCACGTTGGAACATTGTTCCAGATCTATTTGCACTGATATTCATCGTACTGAGCAAAGTATCTCGATTGGAACATGGGACGTATGAACAAGTGCCGACTTCGATCGACCGAACACTGCATCCGTATTGTCCGTCACACAGATACTGCCTCACAATAACCTGACTGAGAAGGGTGTCGCCTTTCAATCCTATCCATTCTTTACAAGTATGCCAATCATTACAATTTGTTTGAATCTTCTGTGGACATTATGCATCACTCAATTCGGGATTGTCGCTCGTGGATTATCCTTATATTCCTGGGAGGAGACGTCGAGCTCAATCCAGGTCCGGTCCCAACGAAGAGACGCCCTATACGTTTCCTTGTTCTGAATGTGGAAAAGAGGTCATCAATGATCAGGAATCATCCCCAGACACTGATGTGGATACGTCAGTTGCCTACACTTTATACACATCAATGTGAGATCACTACTCCCGAAAATCACTGAAATAATTGGGGAATTTGTTCGAAATTCCAATATAACATGATTTACCGTATCAGAGACCTGGCTTGACGATTCCGTGTCTGACAACGAAGTTCACATCCCATGCTACTCTCTCCTACGCCAGGAGCGTAACTGGCCTGGTGGGGGGTCTTTGCCTTCATACGAAGTGACTTGCCTGCAAGGAACGAACCGACCTACATGTAGCCAATCTGGAAGTCGAATGGTTTGAAGTGTTAATGCCGAATTCCAAGCCTCTTGTGGTTGCAAACTGTTATCGCCCACCATCCCAAGTGGACTTTGTCACTTTTTAGACGAGACTTTTGCTAACATTGAACCAGAACTGGAAGTAATTGTTCTTGGAGACTTCAACATCTGTACAAAACGGAATCAATCAATGCTTCAGAAAACTTATCGAACCTCCACAATTAAGTAATGATTTAAAACAACTTGTTGATGAACCTACTCGTATTGCTAACACTACAGCCTCAATCATTGATCATATTCTATGAAATCATCCTACTATGATATCTCAGTCTGGTGTCATTGATATTGGTCTCAGTGACCATCGGATGATCGTTTGTACTGGGGAAAAAACAAAACATCAGTTATTTCCTCCTTAATACATGCAAATAAGGTAGATGAAGAACTACGCTAAGGACAAATCCTGGCGTTATTTAATGGTATGGACTGGACCCCGGTTTTTGAGTGTGTGGATGTGAATTTGGCCCTTGGCCCTTGCCCTTGCGAAAAGACCTTCTTGACCAAATCTCTCCATCAAAGAATATTAGGATCAAACAGCGCTCTGAGCCATGGATTACTGATGAAATCATAATTGCTATCAGAACACGTGATAAGTTACTTCGTCAGTGCCGTGGCAGGGGAGATATATGTAGATACCAATTATATAAGCAATATTGTCAATACCGTGATTTAGTTCGAAGACTAACTAAGGCAGCCAAACACCAATACCTGTCTGATAAACTCTATGAACATAAAAAAATAACTCTCTGGAGAAATCTAAAACATTAAGGCTACAGTAGCGAAAGTGCCGAGAAGATCTATCGGAACATTGATGGCATCCCGCGTTCGGAACCTAAAACTGTTGCAGATCAGTTCAATATGTTGTTCACAAATGTTGCTGCTGAGTTATCTGATAAATTGTCTCCTTCTGGTGTATATGATACGGGTTCATGTAACTCCGAGGATCACAACAACAGTGAGTTTATTAGGAGGCTGGAAGGGGACATTGTGAGTGAGGATTCTATCTTGAAGGAGCTTAATGGCCTGAATCCCAACAAAAGTGTTGGTTTAGATGGTATTCAGGCCAGGTTCATGAAGGATGGCTCTCAGGCAATCAAGGCCCCTATTGCATATATAATCAGTCTGTCCATAAGAACGAACACTGTCTCTGGTGATCTTAAAATGGCAAAGGTAAACCCAATGCATAAAATACAAAGTCAGAGGCCTGCAATTACCGTCCTATTAGTATTCTGAATGCCCTGTCCAAAATTCTTGAACGGGCGGTTTACTTCCAACTTGAAAAGCACTTGTCGGAAAATAAATTCATTTATGAGCTCAAATCTGGTTTCCGTGGTTCGTTCTCCCCTGATACCTGTCTCATGTATATTAGTGACCACATTAGAACCAAAATATACCATGGTAATTATGTCGGCATGCTTTTGATGGATTTGCATAAAGCTTTTGACACTGATCGTACTATACTGTGCAAGAAACTTGAGACTATGGGGGTAATTTCTGTGGAATGGTTTTCCTCGAATCTTCGCAATAGAAAACAAAGAGTGGGCATAGGTGTCATCCTGTCTCATCCCATGACTGGTTACTGATGATTCCCTCAAGGTAGCATTTTGGGACCTCACCTGTTTCTCTGCTACATTAATGACATAAAATGTGCTGTTAACCATAAGTTAGTTTTATATGCTGACGATAGCTGTATCGTAGTTTCTGCTAAAGATCCTCAGTTCATTTCTAACACCCTATCCACTGAACTCCTCAACTACAATGAGTGGTTCTCTGATAATAAGCTCTCTCTACATGTAGGGAAAACAGAGTGCATAATTTCTGGTACTAAACATAAATTGAATAAAATTAGTGACTTTTGTGTCATGTATAAAGGACAACAGATTGCCGCCACCTTCAAAGTCAAGTATCTTGGACTTTAACTTGATAACTGTCTAACTGGGGAATCGATTTCGTTCTCAAGAAAACCAACAATAAGCTCAAGTTTTCATATCGGTATAGTACTATTCTGGATACCGACCTTCGTAAACTTTCATGTCAAGCCCTAATTCAACCACACTTTGACTATGCTTGTTGTTCATGGTTTGATGGTCTTTCAAAATGTTCACAAGGCAAACGGCAAGTCTCTCAAAATAAAAGATCCGTTATATTTTATCCCTGGGTACAAGGGTGAGTGTTACTACCTCATCATTTCCTCCTACTGACCGATCTCTAATCCTACATTTGTTGCCATGGTTATGGGAAGGGCATCTTATCCCTAACAAGTATCTTAATAAAAACAGCATCCAATCTGCCTATATGAGATATCATAGTACAAAAACTTGGAAACGATCTGCTCTAAGCTCTTGATTGTGAAAATGACGCTATCTTGATACTACTGAACCAGCATTTGATTCATATTAAGTCGCTTGGAAAATTGTTATGTTATACGTGGTGGGGTGTGGAAATGGTTCTCCAGTTATTTGACGGAACGCCGTCAATTAATTTGGTGCAATCGGGAACGCTGTGTCGTCCCCTCGGACTTCAGCTTGTGGCGTCCCGCAGTCAATGATGTATGCTGACGATACTCAGATATATACCTTTGATACAGCACAAACTTATGAGTCAATTGCCGTGCTTAAAAAATGCGTCCGAGATGTCAAAGCCAGGTGCGTCACAAACAAATTCATGCTCGTTGTTGATAAGACGGAGATAATTCATTCGTCGTCCCGGTTCGGGAAACAGCTTACCCCTCCCCTAACTCTTTCACTTGAGTTATTTGATGTGCTCGTCCTAAAAGAGGGAAAACACCTTGAAGTACTCTCTGACTGACACCTCACCGTGTCCGTCCAACAAAATGTATCGTGCAGCTGCTATGGCCTTGCATGAAATTGGGCAAATCCGCAAGTATATTGATATGGAGACGACAAAAGGGCTTGTCCGCTTTCATTACTCCGCGTTAGAAAACTGCAATAGTTTTCTCTTCGGCATGCTAACATCGGCTAGTGACGGGTCAAAATGTTTGAAGAGACTGCAATGTCTCACAGACCCTGCAAGACATGCATTGGTTACCCGATAAAGGTCGCGTTGTTTTCAAAATGTTACTCATCGCTTACAGAGCTCTCCATGGAATGGCTCCGCAATATATACAGGACATGCCTTATTTGTCCCTCCACAGAGTAGATCACGTCGATCCACTTCACAGTCGCTACTCCAAACAACATCTGATAATGACGTCAGTACCAGCTACGGACGGCGTGCCTCAACTGTACAGCAGCTCCGGGTCTTTTAAACTTAATCCCATGACTGTCAGAGAGGCCGGGACGACAGTGCAATTTAAAAGATATCTAGTGCAACTTGGTTTTGGGTGACCCAACCATTTCGTTCAATTTTCCTAAATTGTGTCTGTGTATTGCTCGTTTATTTCTCTTGATTTCTTCGCATATTGCTGTTAATCACTCTTGTTAGGCATTAGGAGTGTTCTTCTCAGTCTCTACATTTTGTTTGTTTGCCATATTGTTTTTCACTGTTGTAAATCGCCTCGAAACTTTGGGTGTAGGGCTCTGTATAAATGTCAATGAGTCTTTACAGTCATGTGTGTGTATGTTTGTATGGGTGGGTGGATGTGTGTGACGCCTAGCTTGTGATCAAGCTTAATCCTGCCTGACTAAACTGATCCAGCTGAAATTTGGTGTGTGTGTTCAACGACACATAGAGAAACGCTATCAATTTTCGTACCGACGAGGGGTCATTTTCCGGTGAAAAGTAGGCCAGTTGAGCTGAAATTTAGTGTGTGGGTTCATGACGATGCGTACAAGAATGCTTTCCATTTTTGCAGCAATGTAGAGTGAATTTTGGCCGAAAATGTGGGAAAATGTAAAATTGTTATATCTTTGGTATTTATTTTAACTCGTAGGCTAATCCAGCGAAATCCAGCCGGACTGAATTGATGAAGTTGAACTTTTGTGTGTGGGATCTCGAGATTCATAAAGGAACATTATTTTTGTAACAATGAGACAATCAAAAATGGTGAGATTTTGATAGAATCCTCGTAATCAAGCAAGGTCCAGCCTGACTGGACTGATTAGGCTGAAATCCGGTGTGTGGGTTCATTTTTGCGGCGATGTGGAGCTATTATGGTCGAAAATGAAGAAAATGTTAAATGCTGGTATTATCAGTTATCAGCCTAAGTTGTCAATTGCTTTTCTCTTCTTCCTGTCGAATATATTTTCGTGAGGCATTTTAATTGAGAATACTCCTCAAATCAGGCATAACAAAACACACAGTTATTTTTTCTCTCTTCTGTAACGATGTTACATTTGCTGTGTATCTGAATATTCCATGGTGATATTGAATTAATTTTCACAGATTGTTGTAGCGAAAAATGCTTCTTTTTGGTATTACATTTTGGTATAACGTCGGACCTGGGGCTCAGATGAATGTGCAAAATAGCCCCCCCCCCCTAATTTTTTTTATAGGGTCTACATTATAATTTTCATATGATGCTTTTCAATACATGCTCAAAACACCATACGGATAGTTCCTTAGTGATGGAAACCAGGCATGCTCTGCGACAATCACGATTGTACTCAGGCTCCTCAAAAGTAGCAATGGAGATAGAGCGCCTTGCCTTATCTAACTAACAATATTCTGATCACTAGTCCGGAGCTCTACCGACTGAACTAATCCTTATAGGCCTACCCTTGTAACGTAATCGTAATAAACTAGCATTTTTACCGTGAGTTACATCAATGTCATGGTCGTCTTAGTTCGGGTTATCAATTTTTCAAACTATTGCCCGGAAGTTAACGTTAACTTCATGTCTTCTTGTGATAGTTTAGAGGCACAGGCCTAAGTTGGAGTAGGTACAGGCTTTGGTCTAGTTAGGTTTTTGTGATTTTATACTCGTTCGTATTGTTAAATGTGGCAGTTGTTGTGTTTGGTGATAAGACAATGATCTGTCTACTGTTCAGAGATATAATCTTGGCGTAGTCCTAAACTGAATATTGTTTAGCTAGTTCGACAGGCCTCTTCAGACAGATTAAGGCCAACAACTAGGCTATCGGCCTATTTGGCTCGTCACACTACTATGGACTACAATATGAGTAACATGGGTCAGGTGACCACAATTCATTGTATATTGGTGAATATAATGTGACCAATAACGAGTTCCAGAATCATGTGCTGTCTCTGCAACACTTCATTGTGTGGAACTTTGATGGAATATTCCGAACTGCCCTGCAAACAAGTACCCAACCAAATCTAAGTCAAAGTGGGGAATAAAGGAATTGGACGAGGACTGAGTTAGACCTAGTTTAGTTCGAAGCTGAGTGCATGCCTGTCTAATCCAGGTTAGTGAATGTTGCTGTGCAATGTACTGCTTGCAACTTCCATCAAGAATATATTATCATCATCATAATCGACTCTGTGAACTACAGATAAACAGTGGCGAACCCTTGCAAGTAGTGAATCCCATTTCCCGAACTACCCGGATGCTGGTTCGACGGTGCATTATAGATGTCACTACTTTTGCGCGTGTAAAGTGTGTGCAAAATGCAGTGTAGATCTCTGTATGAATTGTAATGATCAGATTCTTTCTCATAATCCGTGGTTATCGAATGTATGTACTTTGAGCGCTATCAGTGACGAATGGCAAACAACTGTCCAGGCCTAGTGCAGTGATCATCACTGGGTAATGTTCTCCAGTGGCGATCGTTGTTGCATTGGTGTACATGTCCGGCTTTTGTGCAGACATGTAGTGGACTTAGTATTCACGAATAACATTAGTCTGAAGAAGATGTCAGATCCTGGGGTCCACATGTCGTTAGTTGGAAGGAGACGTAACGTTGCGATCGTATGGGATGGTTAGGATCCGTTAAAGAACACCCCTGTCTTGATAGCATCTGAGCACAGGCCAACAAGTATCACCACTGCCAGGGTGACTGATAAACCTGCAGTATTTCAAATTCAAATATACCAGGGTGTCAGAAGCCATGGACGTTGATTCGTGGATACGTTCAAGTAAATCAGCCCTCGGCATAAGGATTAAGATGTAGTAACTGTAAAGTAACACCAGATAAGACTTGAACTAAAGTTCAACCTATTTCCCATTCCAAGACAACCCGGCTAAGCAAAACTTGAGTAAGTCACGTTCAGTCAGTTACATCAGATGTAGTTTTGGCAACTTAGTAGGTTCCCTTAGAAGTTTTGATTGGAATGGTTGCAGCTAGTTAGCTCAGACAACACAAAATAGGTTACCACCCTCTGACAAATGTATAGGTCCTATTTTTGGCTGCCATGGTGGCTTGCGATGATTTATATACACGAAAACTCCACTGCAAATTGCTGCAGTATGGTCTCTAGGCCTAGCCAAGGGACCAACATATCCCACCATAAAAATGTGTCAAATTCTGCCAGTGAATCTCCAATGACCATGTCACTTCTGTAACATACCAGAATACGTATGGTCCATCTGAAGCTCTATCTTGTTACCATTTGTTTATTAACGTTCGCGAATTCGTGCATTGTGCTTAGAGAATGGAGACCAAATTTCCTGATGCACTGTGAATAAACTGGCCGTATATGCACTGTGTACCTGACTCATCTAAGCTCTAGTTTGGGGCCACATTGGCATCGAAATGTATCAAACACAATTATCCATCACTCATATTTTTTCGAGGCTTTTTCAGTTGACACTGACGAATCTGAAGTTAGGAAAACAAAAGCGTCCTAAAAATGTTGTTTGGTTCCACAACGAGTAATGAGCACCAATTATAATGAAATAATTTCCCTTCTGTATTATTACTTGTTATCAGTTATGGTTGTCTTATTATTGGAATACCGGCTCCTGGAAATATACATTTCATTATCAGGCTTTTTGTTGTGCATATGAGATGACGCCACATACAGCTATGCATACAATGTGACACAAAGAAAACTGTCTTTCGACTGGCTGTGGACTGACCAAATGAACAATACAGAACGGCGTAACGAATATATCTTCAGTTGTTCTGCAGAGCCAATGTCCACCGAGGACACTCGTCTCTTCTCTGTTCCTCGGACAGGTGAATCGTTACAACTTATTGTTTGGTTTGTCCTAGACAAGCTGGAACACTCAACTAGTATCCATGTATTTCGTGGGTAAATTTGAGGTGCAGTCGAAATACCGCAGCATACGGTACACCCAGTCATAGCCAATAATAACAGCAAATAGTTTATAAGTTTGTGATGGGCTATGTGATTCAAGTGTATTTCAATGTAGCCACAACTCTAGACATCGATCATATATGAATAATAATAATAATATCACTGTTTTACACGTTAGCAGATGGAGACACAAGATCATCTAATAAGGTTCAAACAATTATGTATTTACAATTCTTTGGCTATTTGAAGGCTTCCCACCTAACGACTATAACGATGCTGTTCAATTAGTATCTACTGAATGTCTTCGTATTAACTATAGTTGGAATGAGCAATGATTCGACCTTCTAATCTCACACCCAGGCGTGTATCATCTTCAAAGCTTGCCAAACCAAGTCAAAGTGTAACTTCTACAGACAGACTCATTTCTACTTTCCCACTTACATGTGTTAGTGTAGGCACCTTATGACAACATGACTATACTTTTTAATAAGAGACACCCGGGGCTCGGGGATGATGTGGAATTCTCAAATAACAAGATGTGTTTTCAATATAAATACACCGGTCTACGCCATGCGTGCTTCATTATTGATGCAAGCAATCTTTCAGGAACATCGGTAAATATTGCCTTTGACAAGGAATCAAGAGAGCCATTTCCAATGTGAGATAGAAACAATGAAATCAAGGTGATTTTTCATTAACTTGAGACTTAAGACATAACAATCACGTGACTACTTAAACTTCCGGAGAGACCGTATTTATGAACGAGATGACAATATCTCATCCGGATTACCTGGTGTTCAGGGTAGTTCATTTAAATGGTAGACGAAATGCTCATTTTGATGGGATTCGTATTGTACAAGGTATATTCGTATTTTTTGTGTACTTAGACTTAGCAGAAGTAGCCACGTTGGAGTTAGACTGGCTCCCAGTCCCACGTGTACCGTATGTCTCGCCGCGCGCGCGCCCCACAGACAGAGCCATAATACTCAGCCGACAGATTGATACTCACGCCCTCTATTATAGCTCGTTCCTTGACTTAATTCGCCCTCTGATCTGTCCGCACGAAGGGACTG
>JAUOBX010459090.1:0-10348 GCA_032360705.1 Eupentacta quinquesemita
GGGAGGTCCTGAAAAACATGCCAAATATGGCAAGGAATCACCACGCATCGTTGCGTTCTTGTTAATGATTACATTGATCAGACAGGATTCCTCTAGAACCACCTGATCTGATTGTCAACGCCAACGCATCGATGACCTTTATATAGTATCGCAATATGAGTTTATGTGAACAAATTAATCAGATAGATCCGATGATCTGATATAGTAACATTTTATGACTTAAATGAGTCCAAAGTTCTCAGGAGAAGTCTATAGTGCGGGTATACTGCTTTGTAAATTTGTCCTTTGTCTACGGCAACACCCTCCAGTCCAAACTCAAACTCACCATAGGAATGAGGAGTGTCCGAGTGTCGGATTATTAGGTGTCGTTTCTTTCGTGGCAAATCTATCGAATCTGTTATGAGAACACATTTTGGTAAGTTTTGGTATTCGTATTGTCGTTATCTATGACCTAAATCAAATTTGATGAACAGGTTTCTTCACCTCGGTGTCTAGTCTATAACCTTGTTTCATAGTCTATAACCTTGTTTTATAATTAGTGACCATAGACACCATAGCTATCATCAGTTTCGTATTCAGTTTCAGGAATTGAAATGGTCTACGTTGCGTCGTGGATAAACGGGTGAATAACCTGTGTATATGAAAGGAGTGCTGGAACAATGATCGGTTGGGATTGGGAACCCTGTGCAGTCGGCAGTGTGCCAAGAAACTACACGAATTACTCAGTTATAATAAACACAATTATTTCGAGACAACTTCAATTGTGAATCTTAGTAAAAATCTAACTACAAATATATATTCATTTATTATATTCTGTTCTATACATAATCGTGTTATGATTTATTCTGAATCACTACACAGAATTTTCAACTCTTCTTTCACTCGTTGATTTCTTGCCATAATTCCTTATTCGTATTTATGCCATCGTTTTATATGTTTCGAATGTTGACATTGTCTTAGTTTCCTGTTGTTGTAAGTTATCGTTTTATAGATCTTTGTAAGTTTCATCTGCAAGTAGGTAAATTCCGTAAGATATATATATCTATCTTTCTTCATATTTATATCTATCTACTCTGTCTTGGGTGAACTGAACAGTTGGATAACAAACTACTAATGTCCCTGAGCACGGAAAGGGGGCGTCGGCTATTACTGGACCTGGTCACAAGTCACAATATGACAAGTCTGACGTTAAACGTACCCATATCTACGTATTATTGTGGTGTAAATTGCTGAGTCATATGATACTTTTACAGGCCTATGACAATAGCTAACTTCAAGCTGATATTGAAATTATTACCAAGTGGCAACATAGGCCTATGTGACATCTACGTTCATACCTATCTAAAAATAGTTTGCATTGGAATGAACCCATATCATGTTCCTGATTGGAAGCTTTTTTTTCTTACACCAATAAAATTAAACAGAACGCGCGTATTATTATATTAGTTCGCTCCTACTGAACCAGCGCTTGGGATTGCATCATGCACGGTAAAAACGCCTGGAGCATTGAAAATGAAAGATACTGGTCACAGCTACGCTACGTTGGTGCGACAGTTCATAATATACTATTATCATATTTTATGACTCGAACGAGTTTGTTGTACTCATAAAGAGGAGTGCTACCTTTGTATTATGTGTCCCTATTCTATTGTGACGCTCTACAAACACTAAGTTATGTTGGGTTATGGGGTGAGAGAATAATATTTTCCACATACCTGAAATACGGTGAGTACAAACACCGATATCGTTTTGATGAATTGACTTCTATTCCATTCAGTTATTAACAAGACTACAACGATGGGGTGTGATTCCTTGCCTTATTTTTGCCGAGGTTCTGTTGTTCAATCGTTAGTCGTAACATGTGTGATGTGTTCAACAGCATTCTTGTCTAGCCTAATGGTAGTTGACAGCAAGCATGAGCAAGAATCAGTCATATGTGATTCTCAGAATATGTAATGCATAAATCCATTTTAGACTTGGGACACTGGCCCACTGGGGCATGTCAATTAGGTTCTTATGGTCATGTAGGCTTGTGGTGTGACTTGTTCACACTGCTCCCCACCCCTCCCCTCCACGTGTACATTTCTAATTCAACTTCATGATTTTCAGCTTGATTCATTCCAAATGAGACGTTTCAGTCACTGTTTTGGTGACAAGATTTATGATGTAATACATTTCACTGTATATCAAATGTATCCTCTCTCCCCCAGTGAAGACAAGTTAGTGGATCACAATACAACACCAGCTCAGGAATAGAATATGAAGCTCATTTAGGTAACCTGTGTACAGTATCGAAGACAATGAGATGAATAATGCCTAGATCCGTTTTAGGTTCGCCCCTCCCACTTGGTGAAGAAGGGACGAGCCTTCTCCATCAGTGTAGCACTGAAACTGTCAATTGTATTTATAAGATATTGAAACTTTGACCAGACCGAAAAATAACAGGTATTATATGTACTTCATATGTCTAACCTGCATACCAAGCACGAAGCCATTTGCATTCAATTGTTATCCTGTTAATCTGTTTACATGGTTTCAAGACTTTGACCTCTGTTGATCTGATGATACATTGGACCTTGATTTTGTTCTATATATTTACAGCCTACATACCAAGAATGAAGGCTATATGTACCATCGTATTTGATAGTTATGCTGTAGGCCTATACAAGGTTTTCAGTGTCTATTATGATCTTCTATACTAATTCAGTGCTCGTTCTGCTTTGACCTTTCACATACAGATTGATAACTTGAGATAACTTGTAACAGGAGCATTGTAGAAGGGTGGTGTGATCGACTCTATGGATCGCCTCAACGAAACGAATCTGGTTGTCAAAAGAATAGCCCTGAAGGTCACATGGTCAAAAAGTCAGATGAGGTCAACATTTCAAAGTTGGTCACCAGATGCAGTTTAAACCCCCAGCATGCCTCTAACTCCTTGTCTCTGGTAGTACCATCTCTCATGTATATCGTCCCAGATGTGAGTCAAGTCGCCCCGGCCTGCGTAGGTCTTGGACTGTCATTTTCCTTCCACTCTATGATTTTTCTGAGTTCTCCGATTGTTCTTGCCTCATGATCTTCCTCTGATCACTGTAATAATCATGGGCTTGTCTGGCTGATTTCTGTCACAACTACTGGTATTACAAACGATTCCCGTTCCTCTTACTTCCTGTAATGTTCATGCGTCGTTTCGTTGGCTTCTCCGCCGGTCCTACTTTCTTCTTCGGTTCTTTGTCTCTTATTTTGTCAGCTCCATGGATTTATCGCGCCCTTCATCACCGATCTCGGGCATCGGTCACTTTAATCCCAACATGGTCTGCGAGACAGACTGGCGTTACCATGTGGACGACCAGGTCAGTTGCAAACGTCAAAATCACACTTGGTGTTTGAAACGTGAGTGCCACTTCAGAGCGGCATAATCTGTCTTCACCTTGAAGTGAATACAACACAGGTAGTACGGATAAAAGTAATTTACGGACTGCACCACAGTTAGCAACCCTTTTCTGTGATGCAATAGCGTCGTTCTGTACTCATGGAATTTCTGAAGTATACGCTGGATTTTTCTTCTCCATCTCCGATAGCCAGGTTACTTACGTTTGTATCAAGAACGAATCTTTTTCCGTTGCTCCAAGGATATGCAAGAACCAGAGCTGACGTCATTGTGACCTCTAGCTTGGACAATGCTGTTTAGCAGTCGCTGCTCCAGAGTAATTCAATTTCAGGAAATCCTCTGATGAACCTGCGATGAACCATGCACACAATCCAAGGAAACTCCTCATATTTGTCGAAGCCTGTGGTCCCGACCATTCAGCGACTGCCTTGATTTTCTCTGGATCTGTCGGTGGCCACCCCGTTGCTTGAGACAACGTGGAATATGTATGTCACACTTGTCGGAGAAGGTTTGCATTTGCTGGGCTGTTCCGAACCAGCTTGTTTATATCTGCTAAATACCCTCATTAAGGCCCGGTCACATTATAACGATTTTTTTATCGGATTGCTACACGATTTCTAATACCTTTCCTTAGCATGAAGGCTCTTAGTCAGCTCCATTTTAATGTGACTTCATATCGGAAAACGATAGAAATCGGACGATAAATCGGATAGCTCTCCGATAAATAAAAGGTGGGTGAATATCTCGAGTTGGGAATGGGCGATTCCACATCGAATTGGTTACACACATATTTGATGAGGTCCTTCATCATTGACGCTGTGTATATCCGCCATGATGGAAAGAGACTGTCATTCGTGAGCCGAAAATCGAAAGAATCGGATCGGTGCACTATACGATATGGTTGCAGTGTGACCGGGGCTTTAGTCTGTATTTCGCCTCCTTCAATGTCGAGCCGTAAAGAAATACGTCATCAAGGTATACTGAGCAAGCCTCCCAATGAAGCCCTGACTGAACTCTGCCCATTAACCTTCCAAAGGTGGCAGGGACATTGCAGAGGCCGAAAGGCATAACCCGAAATCTGTACAGCCATTCCCGGATATGAATGCCGTCTTTTGTTCGTCCTGCTCTGCCATGCCAACCTGCCGATACCTTTGCTTTCCTCCACTTTCAATTTAAATTGAATATATATTAGTAGACAGGAAGTAGATCTCTGTCTTCCTCAACAGCTAACTTCATGCTCTATGTGATGCACTACTGAGTGCGGCGCAAAATAAATGGAAGTATGAAATGAATGATAATAATCATATAATATATATTTATATTAACAATATGAAATTACGGCGATGGTCGGTGCGGTGCGTGCGCGAGGTTGGCGCATAGTACGCCGACCTACCAACGGAAAGTGCGGAGAAAGTATGAAATAGAGCAGAAGAGTGGTCGAGCGGTATCAGTGACGCCTGGTTATGTGATGGGTCCAGCTTATTCCGGGTTCGATTCCCACATTCACCATCGGGCGTTTTCTCCAGGGGCGGCTGTACTCACAGTGACTTAGTGTCCGGGCTCTGCTGTGGTGCAGTGGACTTGGTAATAACTGGGGGCTGTTGTCTGTTAGTTGCAATAAGTCTCGTCAGTCGGCTGTTCGCAGTTACTGCGGTTGAACAAACACACGAAGCAAAAGCAACAAGCTTCCGCTCCTCCAGGATCCTGTGGTTCACTGATCGTCCGTCGGATGGGGACCTAACATGACGGTCCCGGGAGCAGGTTGAAATTGGTTCTGCACACCCCTGCATCGATGAAATCTGAACATTAGTCGAAAAGAGAAGGCGAGTTATTGCCAGTGCTCATCCACGATCAACACAGCCAGGGATACTCGATGAGCCTTCAGTTGCTTCCTGAACCTGTAGCAATCAAATCAAATCAAATAAATTCAAATCAAATAAGCTGTCTAGGCGTCCGATATTTTTCGCCGAGTATAAAACCGCGCATTTTCATATTCAATGGAGGATTTGAGAGAATTGTCAGAGTTTAGAAAGATCCACGAGTGTCGGCGCGGGAGCCTCTGTGAAGTTATATGTTGGGGACACAGACTGCATAAGTCTGTATGCTGAAAAAGCCTGGTCGAACTGTACCTTCGGCGAAGGTTCCTGTGCCGGACTCGGAGAAGCGCGGCAGGTCGTCGGCGTAATTCACTTGAGTGTCATGCGCTGCAAGATAGCTAAGGGTGCCCTAGCCTGAATAAGGCAACTGGTACCGTCCCTCTCACGCCGACCCAGCTGCATAGCTGTGCCGACGCCGGCACAGTCAGGGTAACCCTAGCACTGGCGCAGGTGTGCTGACGCCGGCACGGACCAGTTGACGCCGCAACACGGTGGATCCGAGGCCTGGATGAAGCTGCAATAGAGGGTGGTGTAGTTGTGCTGAGTCGGGTTAGCGCTGGTGTTCACTTACTCGGTGTACAGGCGGTTGGTATGGCGATATCAAACTCAGCAGTCAGTCCATATTGATTCCTTACATTGCCTCTGAGCTATGGAACGTACATCTAAACGTAAATAGTGGGAGTAAATACATGGGTTTAAAGCAGTCCTGCTATCGTCTCATGTGTAGGTTTGTGGTCACGTTCTAGCCCAGCCTCAAAACTGCAACCCAAGGATCTCCGTCGCAGGAGGCTGGGTCGTTACAAAACTCATTTAGAGTCAATTCCAAATTGTTTCCAGTATTGCGCTACAGTATGACCACTGACCAGATTTGCATTAATTATTTCCAGAGTTGAACCGAACAATGTAGCCATGGCTGGAGACCCTAGCTCAAATTTGTTCGTCCAGATCCCACCCCTAACTCAGCTGAATCAAGAGCAGGGAACAGCGAGACCGGTCAGTGCTTGGGCCCCTCATCCACCAGAGGAGAATGTGCAGAGCGTGCAACTGGAGGATCAGCGAGGCTTACAACAGGCGGAAGAAGCGGGGCCTACGACAGACGATGAGAGAGTGCCGGCAGTATCGCAAGACAAGTTTTCTTCGATCCTCGCTGAGGTGAGCAAGTGGATTGTGAAGGCAAGGCTGAGAGATGTTGCATTCCTCTGCTTCGACAAGGTCAGAGAGCAGCGGGTGTTGGAGGAAGCCAAAGGCGCCATGGACATCTTCAATGACATGACGGAATACGGCACTCTTAACAAGGAGAACGTCGGACTCGTCGCTGAGCTTCTGTACCGGGTCGGCCTGGTGAAGGTTTCGAGAGAGGCTTTTCAAGGGACCGGGATCACCTGGCCCATTGGAGGGGTGCATGTGGGAACATCTTACCTCGATGAGTTCAGGTGTGTAGAATAGGAAACAAATTTGTCAATAACTAGACATGAGTATGTGGGTGAACTGTCAATTTGCAAGCCTATATCTGAGTACCGTATGAATATATGAAGATTTGACCCATTGACAACCATAGCCTCATAATGACCTCCAATCTGGTTGGTGACAAAGGATAGTCTACTTCACCAAGTGTCAATCGCTCAAATTCAATGTGTCGGTTTTACCTCTAGTGTCCTTGAAATGACTGTCAGGTTGTTCAGGACCATCTATAGTCAACCTCCACCAAGTTTGGCTCTCAAATCCGACAAAGTTAGAAAAATGAGAGTTAAATCGAGTACGCAAGTTCGACCTAATGAAAGCATAATGGCACCTTCTGAGATAAGGTTGAAACATTGCGGGTGAGTGTTCTGCAGTGTGCCACTGGCTAGCCCGAATTGCATTTTCATGTTGAAGAGAACAAACCCATCGATGATTCCGATTATTTTTCTTTCTCGACAAAGTCGTAGGAATCTACGCAGTCATGTCAGTTTATGTGTGTGTGTGTGCGTGTTTGTAATGCCTGGTTTGTTAATCCGATAACTCAACCCCACCTGATGGGTCAAGCTCATTGGTATGTGTTTTCCCCATGTTTTGGGGTCAGCGCAGAAGTCAACAAAGGTCAACGTCTGAAAACCTTGTTAACAGCATAAGTCTAAAATGCTTGGTCGGACCAGGCAGAAATGTGGTTTGTAGCCTCGTTATGGGGAGTACAGATAGTCAGGATCCCTGTTTATGGTATAGACCGGGGGTCATTTTCAGGCAAAAAAAAGAAAATTGTGAAACAGCGATACCGCACATTTTAGCTTCTTAACATCATAACTCAACCCCACCTGGATGGATCAATATCTAATTGATGTGGGTTCCTCATGATGAGTACATGATCCCAATTGTTTTGAGGTGAGGTCGTAGGTCATCTGAGGTCAACAGTGATCATAATTTTGAAATCTTGTTAACAGCATCTCTCTAATAATTCAATGATCAATGTCTGGATTTCTACCACGTCTGGAATGCTAGGCAATTACAAAAAACTTTATTGTGTTGTTGGTTCCCAATAAAATATAGTATATGATCCCTATTGTTGATGTCATCAGAGATCAATGCAGTCGAGGAATCACTAAACCTCTTAGCTTTCTGTTGTCTATTTCAGCTTGATGTCATAAGAATCAATTTGAATATTATCACCTCTCATATCTTCAGGTGTCTCCTCTATGACATCGCAAGGCAGATCTCGGGGAGGATGCTAAAACAGCTGAAGGAATTTTGCTCGCTCCGTGTCAGCGAGATTGGGCACGACCTTGAGGAGCTGACAGATGTTTTGGACCTTTTCGAGTTGCTTGAGGATCACGAAATGATTGCATCTGATAACATCGGAATGCTCCGCGATTTCTCGGAGAGTGTATTCAAGAACCACAGTGTTAAATCTGCAATCAATGACTATGAGAGTGAGTTGCTATGTATTACTGTCACTCCCGGGAACGGAAAGAATAGACAACTCTACTACTGAATTTAATTCTATCACCTCCCGGTAAACTACACGTATTACAAAATGCCCTCTAGTATCTGCAGATACAAAAATACCACACTTTGAACATACCAAAATAATCTACTATATCACATCTATTGAATGATTGTATAAGAACCATGGGAGACTTAACATAGTATCACAAACTACAGTTCTAGTATACTATATAGGATTGGCCAACTATTGCACCCATCGGTAGCCCCTGCGTGGAATATCAGTTCATGTACTAAGATGGAATGTTCACCTAGGCGCTACGGCTCTCCCATGAAGATTGTCTCCTCTATCCGGGCACTTCTCGCCCATCACATCCCAGTCACCAGTCACGAGGAATATATGCCCATCAGAATAGTGTGCTAGCCCACGCACTCCCACACAGCAATTCAATAACAAATGCACTGAATGCAGCGCGTTATCCCTGAATACTCTTCGCAACAGTACACGATAACATCTAACACACAATAAACTGTCAGAATTAAATAACAACAATCTGCCCCATATGCAACCCAGGAACACCTGATGTGCCCGAAAAAATGACACGTGCTACCGAATCAAACCCGTATCAGGTAAGCACCTGCCCCAACCGACCCAGAAATACTGGTAACCCTAAAATTCCATGCCATACTTCTAATTGAAATATTTTCCGTTTTCCCTCTAACACTAACGTGGCTTCAAAATGTGGTCGCTACTAGCTGACGAAATACGTGGAGAAATATACTGTACGACGTGCACGATTCGGATCCAGAAATCTGAGTGAGCTAGCACCTGAGCTGATCCATAGTACTACAAAACTCGGAATCCCTGGCGGTCGGTAATCCCCTACAAATCCTTGCTAGCGAGGATAACGAAGTATACCCTCTCAAAACGACCTTCACCCACGTTACAGAGCGTTCTACAACTGCGCATGCTCCAGAACTCCGACTCGGGCGTGACAATACTTTAATGTCCTCATCATGAGTCATTCGTTTATCATGAGACAATCAACACATATTTTCGGGTGTAGGGGCTCCTGAACAGTGCCCATTTTACTATACGCACCATATGGATCATCACGTGAATATTACGCATGATTGAAAATTATTCGTGCAATAAAATGGTTCTATTCAAAACGCATGGAATCGATTGTTATCTAATTGCTGGTATTTTTGTGACCACGTTGCATACATGACGCTGTTGAACTGCAAGTGAATTTTCCCAAGTAGTATGAATGTGTTGTTTGTACACGCAGATCATTGGAAAATTAGTCTGGTGGTTGAATTCCTTTAAAATATGTAGGGAAATGAATTTGACTGTGTAAAGTCAGGTTTTTATATGTCCATCAAATTTTAACGGCGCATCGAAACCTCTGTATTTTGCGCCTTATAAATGTATATATCATCATTATTATATTATTATTATTATTAATTATTCCCTCGTTTACCAATGTAAAGACTGATCAAACCTATTTCTCAGGTACTAACGCAATCAATATATTTTATCTCTCCTAAAGAGAGTCGGCATGCAGTGGGTATGCCAGTCCTCTCTGTGACAGAGGAAGAGGGGGAGAAAATATTCCGGTGGGGAAATCTATCTTCGGATCCGGACAATAGCGATTCTGGGATCCTCCCCCTAACCGGATATTACGGCCATGAGGAGTATGAGAAGATAGCAAGAGTAAGTGCTGGAAGGGGTGCTAGAAAAACTCCTTCACAACAAGGTTAGTAGAATGATATATCAGAATTGGACATGCAAACATAACATCCTTAGTAGGGGCAGTGATGGGGTCACACTCGTAGATTAAACAACGTCTTCAGGAAGGCTATGCCGCTCATCGATAACTCTCTGCGAGAAGAAGTGTTCACGAATCTCCGACCTGCATCGTTCGCCAGGGAGCTCCAGGCGATTACCTCTATTGGTAGTTACATCGGTAAACTAGAAAAAGTAGTCGGAGGAGAGACTATCCAGTCCGTGGACAATTTTGAAAACCTGAATCGAATCACTCCGAATTCGCCTAAGCGCCATCGATGTTAGACCTAACCTCTTCAATCTGTCCTCGTAAAGTAAATCCCGCAGCCAACTAATTAGTCTAGTAGCCCTCCTCTGGACGTTTTCAATCAACTGTTT
>JAUOBX010459423.1:0-10347 GCA_032360705.1 Eupentacta quinquesemita
GCATTTGTGTCTGCGATACACGTTGGAGTTGGTATGCATACTGTCGAATTCACCTTCATTTCGAGTTTGCATACTGAGTGAATACAGATACAACTCCAATAATATCGAAGAAAAACAACTAAACAATTGTATTCCACTGGGAATAATGATGATGATTGTCGAGTTCAGTGTTCCCGTGGAATATTCATTGAGGCTTACCTGCACGTCGTACGCTGAGCCACAGCAAACGAAAACCACAGTCACACCGCATACATGATATTGTCTGTATTCGCGTCTGCGATACATAATATGTAGTCGAGATTTAATTCATTTTGAGTCAGCACTCAGCAGCAGTACTTGAAGTTTTAGGGACTGAAAATTATATAGTATACATGCTGCTCAGTAGTGATCATGTAGGCATACTACTGATAATATCCAGTGGGCAACATGTTACATGTCGTGCTATGACGCCATAGATTTAAATACTGCTCGGTCCTATTGACCTATCGTGACTACTATAAAGTACTATTCATGATATTTTTGTCATGGTTTACTCGCCCATACAAGCCGACAGGCAACAAGGGTGCATACCTGTATACATCACTCTCGTCAGCAGTGAACCCTCGCCAGGTCACGGACCAAAGCAATACCTCGGATTTCTGAAGCGTGACCTCAATGCGAATGAGGTGCCGGTCATTAGACGCAGACGGCAACATACAAATCACCTTCCACTCATTGTAAGCAATCGGGATAAAGGTATACTATAGTACTCGGTTTTCGGTGACAATATATTTTCATCGCCACTCTTGTAGTTGTACCTAACTAGGGAAGGTATAAATTGTTTGAAAAAAAAAAGATTCCAAACGTAACAAATTCCGGAACAAAAATCAATAAAGAAACCCAATGGAACTTGTTTCATTTCAGTCACTGGATGTTCGTCGTAGTTGTTAATATTTGTGTGTCTCATTGTTGTCGGTGCTATTCATACCATGCATTATGCTGGTTGCATGCCGTATACCTGAAATATATAATATAATGCGTGGGCGACGTATTCAGAATAGAGCATCTTTGTGACAAAATTATTGGTAAATACATTTCTAATTTCACTGACATTTTTTCATATTTCAGTTTAGAGATGCGGAGATAATGAATACAATTACAAATGAAACCACAACAAACATTTCAAACATTGTAGTTGAATTTGTACTCCATCGATATTGGCGATGCCCGTCAAATACACTTTTTTCGTGTTAATCTGTTATGTTCTTCGAAGGTTCTTTCGCGAACGCTGTGCCACTGACACTGGCAGCTAATGAAAACCACAATTGTGTATTATACATCATACCGCATACCGCATTTGTGTCTGCGATACACGTTGGAGTTGGTATGCATACTGTCGAATTCACCTTCATTTCGAGTTTGCATACTGAATACAGATACAACTCCGATACAATAGTATTGAGGGAAAACGAATAAACAATTGTATTCCACTGGGAATAATGATAATGATTGTCGAGTTCAGTGTTTCCGTGAAATATTTACAGAGATTCCCTGCACGTCGTACGCTGAGCCACAGCAAACGAAAACCACAGTCACACCGCGTGCATGATATTGTTTATTCGCGTCTGCGATACATATTATGTAGTCGAGATTTACCTCATTCTGAGTCAGCGGCAGCAGTACTTGAAGTTTTAGGGACTGAAAATGATTAAATAACTTGATTTTGAAATAAAAAGCGTTTGTAGGTATTTTCAGCGGGATTTGCACATAACGATTGGTTGAAGACGTGAGAGTGGAAAGGTTTCGCGTCTCGTACTACTACTAGTGTAGCTATCCCTTCATCACCTCATGTACCGTATTTCTCATGATCGAGGTTAAAATACAACATTACGTTAATACATTTTACGCGTTATTTGACCTTCAGTGACCCCCACTCAGATAATGACTGACCACTGAGCACTAGCGATGCATGACCGATTTCACTTCACAGTACTGTTGTTATACGTACCGCTTGTTCCGCTTCTGGTATTCACTGCTTCCTCCTATTTGTAAGCGATTCTTTAAATATACAAAATACTCGACTCACATGCAGACTAGGCCTGAATGGAAGTTTGGAAGTCGTGGATTTTTCAATCGAGGTAATGTAATGTGTGTAGACAACAGAACAAACAAGGGACATTCCCCATCTCTCTTGAGGAAACAGGAGCTAAATCAAGTCATGCACGCAGAGCTGAAGAAAAGCCACCTTTGTCAGTCTGTTGAAACTTTCGTTTGTCGCACGCGTCTCGGCATGTTCGGTAATCGTATTCTGCGAGTACCGTATTTTGAAGGTGGTTGGTATTATGGTACTGAAGCATTCGAAAGACCCGCATCCGGTCCCAGAACAACTCCCGTCCGATCGAGCCAGGTTCATTCACCCCCATCATGCAGACAGTTGTAGGCGGCATCGTGACTAATTTCAATTTACCTATATATTTTACACAGAGGAAAATGACCATGTATGAAGTTCATAATACCTGAACGGGGGAGGTATAAATAGGTATACCAGTACCAACATTTAAATAGCTGCATATACTGTTCTAAGACAAAATGTTCACGTATAGGAACATATATACTAGTCCAGACGTAAGGCTAGTGGAAGGATACCTTCCGAATACAGCTGAATAAATCACTATCTTCTAATAACAACCCCGGTCAAAACCTTTTTCCTGAGGTGGGTATATATTATCACGGTACTGGAATCTAACAAGAACAGACCATTAGAAAAATAGTCATGATCGAGATGCGGCCCGTCTGCCTGTCTAGTGTCTGCCTGTGCCGCGATATAAAAGACATGATTAGAGCGTATCCCACAAAAGAAGGGTTAAAAATCCCTAAACGTGTCTTGAAATGTTTTCAAGATGTTTCGTCGTCACCACAGTAGGAAAACGTTTCGACTTCGCGGTTACACACAATATGAAATTTGTTTGTAACATTAGTGGTATTTGCTACATTACCAAACCGTGACGTACACACATACGTCTCAAACAAAATTTAGTTTCTTCATCATTCAAAAATAAAGAGGTTTATGTGCATTCGACCAGATATTATTATTTGTTCCGTTCGAACTTATACACAATTTTAGTAACGGGAAATAAATTGTTCATATGGATACCGCATAGAGAGTATGAAAAGATATGAACACTATTTGAACAAAAAATAGTTACGAATGTAGCACAGCTCATCATTAGGGGTGATGATGGTTCGACATACTCAATATCCTAATTGAAGTGCCTTCGACAGTTCGACGTTCAATAGAGGATGACCGTACAATCCCTAACAGGCGAAAAACTACCGGAACGAAATTGAAAATAAAAAGTTCCGAAACTCATTGTATCTCCTTGGAAGCGAATTGTAGATTGCGAACAGAGCAGGGATTGTTCAATGAATAAATGAATAATTAAAGTTGAACAGGTCAGCCAAGTTTACACACACTAAAATCACTATAGATCAATAGGTCAATGATATAGGCCTAATATGTACGCATTCTCTAGTTGAATTGTCATTTCTGTGTGTTTAGATCTATAAACGAAAAGATATGTTATTCTGACTTCCGATTATTGTAACTAACTAGTTCGTTCTCTTCCTATATTCAGAATAAAATAGATAATGAAATAGAAATGTCACCCAACACACTTCCTAAGTATGACATGATCTATTTAACTCCTCGGTCCAGTGTTAGCCCTGAGGTGTGGGATAGTCAGATTCTTACTATTTTTTCTAGGATCCCTCTCAAAAATTATTGTTGAGCAGGATATTCCCTCTCATTCGATCAAATAGCAGGCCATATACCTGAACCAAAATGTGCATTATGATAATGGAAAATCCCTCTTCTATTTTGAAAATCCCTCTCAAAAGAATTCCCAAGGAGGGGAATCCCTCCCTGACTTGATTCCTTATGGTCAACACTGCCTCGGTCTCCTCCGCACATTGCACATGAGTGCATGCGATACCTCTCGTCTGCGTTGTTGAACCACTGGGGTGAAAACATTTGTTTTCACCTCCATGGTTAAACAAGATTGTTGTAAATTGGAGGCGGTAGACTCTCCATCAAAATTCAAAACTGTAGCTATAGGCCTCGAATCCTTATATTATAATCGCACAATTGAATACTAAATATATTGGCAAACGCTTTACCTTTGCCGCCTTATCAATATTATATGATGATAATGAAAAACAATGACGTTTTATATCGTAAATATAGTCAATATAGCTAATACCATATAAGGCTTATATTGAAACAATAGGCTTCCTTCTGGGCATTGTAATATTCGTGAGTACCCCTGGGCACGGTCCTGCTACCCGCGTGAATTTCTACTCTATATACCATCATCAGCCAAATTGACTGCGACACTGATGGGTTCGCTAATGTTTTCATAAGCGGTATGAGACAGAACGCTTGTTGAGCAGTTGAGGGGGTCTTTTATAGCAGAAGGTAATAACGCGTCCTCTGCTCCCCATATAGTCGCATCACGGACGTATAAAAGTTGAGCAGTAATGTGGAATTCACAAATACGATTTCCTCTGCCATACCGTGCACTCTTCAACATTTGAACACTTTTCCAATATCTTTTTGCCACCACTACGGAAAACATGTTTGAATTTCACGCATGTTTAGGATCGGACATAAACGCTTGGAATTCGAACACATTCGAGTGTTCCACTTCTGAACATGTTTCTAACTTGAATATGTTCCAAAGTAGGGACGGAAAAAAGGTACAATTTTGAATGCATATTTGCATATCAACCTACTGTAATAAATACCGTAATTCCGTAAGAATTAACCAATAAAGAATCAGCCTATATACCCACACATGTTATATCATGTCTGATACTCGACTCTATTTGATTTGGATATTCGACAATTGTTCAACCTTTGGAGATACGTTGGAAATTTTGGCCATACAAATATGCGTTTGCAAGTTGGTGATACTTGAAATACTTAGACTATGTTTACCGATAACTCCAGCCGAGGACCGCCGTAACACCTGCGTTTACTTAGGTTGGATTTCTTTTACCTGTCCCATGGTGCGAGCTTTATTGGTAAAATTGGAAAAGATTGGGTACAACCGACGATCATATTATTTCCACCTTTCCACAATTCCACTAAACTTCCCCGACCCAGAAGGATTACCCAAATTTGTTGATCATACAAAGATGCAAGTTATGAAATGGGTCAGTGGGTTACTCGTTTAGGACCCATCGGTGTAATATACATATCTTTTTATTTGACTTTGATAGGGTAGTTTTTATTCTTTGAAAGGTGAAACAGGTGATACTATTAGCAGATTAGGGGTACCTATAGGTGTATACCGTCGGCCTATACTGCATATATAGATTACATTATGCAACACTGAAACCAAAGCCTATACGCTATTAGCCCACCGGGGAAATACTTTCGGAAAGCTCCTGTGGTCGTTTGTCTCTTACAAATTACAAAAGTACATATTTGTGTGAAGAATGAATGTTCCGAATTATTTGTTATACAATGAACGTTGTTTCAAGATCGTTCAAATTCAGTGATAGGTCCAAATCGTCCAATTGTGGGGAATGCGCGCAGGGGGAGGGCCCATCGCAAAAAATTATCGTTCCGTTTTCCACCCACAATCATGTATGGTCCAACTATATATAAATCAACTGAAAGGGCGCGAGAGAGTGATTCCATGCATGATGGGAATATTTTCAGGCTATGGGCTGAGATGAACATCGGAGGAAAAACAAGTTATTACACTTAGAATGCGAGGAGTGTGCAAATGAGATGGTACACATATGTTATACATGTCGCCAATAATTCACAATGAGATATGACAGCAGTATGTAGCAGTAGCACATTGCATGGGAACATGCCTGACCTCTAAAACAAATATAGAAGGAACATATCATGAATTATTGGGATCTCCAAATGTGTATGAACTATACACGTGTTTCCAAAATGAGGCAAGGAGTGTTCAGGAGAGCATTCAATTCATTGTCAAACATGTTCACAGTGAAATTCCAAAAACGCAAAAACGTTCCCGGAAAATTGTGAACATCTTTCAGCAAACTAATGAGAATTTGAGAAACATCATATAAAATTGTTCTGGAAATATAAAGTATCCAGTTACAGTTTTGGCAGAATTTTTTGCAAAATCAATCTCAAATGTAATCGTATAAACTTTTTGGAATAATATGTTATGGCAGTTATGCGAACGCTTAGACGCGCGGACCATTCGCGAAACTTCAATGAATAATTTCGAGAATATTTCGGAGATAATTTCGCTTTGACTTGGCTCCAATTAATATATGTATATATTTATGGAAATGTCAGCTAACCACTTCCCTGGTATATTTACCCATGATTTTGTGAAGATAATAAAGTAATCCTGTATTAGTAATTGAACTCATTTATATATTCGAATGGTCGACTCTAGAGCGACATCAATTCCTGGCCTTGTTGAATTTACGGGCAATGTTTCAATTCTGCGGAACTTTTCCGATGTACTTTGAGTACCGATCATGAGACGCGGAAGTGCATAGGTTTGATATCATCTGTACTTATTCACAATGGATAAAAACCTGCGCGCAGCAAACACCAAATTGTTTCAAACTGCACACATCCCACACGTCAGGATGGAATAAAGTGTTCACCGAACTTTCCCGATGTCCTCTGATCATGAGACTCGGCATCGTATAATGTATATAGTATCGGCTGCACTTATTCGCAACAGATAACCCGCTCCCAGCAATCACCATAATGTTTTAAACACACATCGGGGTGTCGTACTCTCATCAAGATATGCCCCCCTCGAGTGCCGCCGACGTCGGAAGTCGATAACACATTCGGATCTTCTTCTCACTCCCATGGGTCACGTAGAACAAAATACGAGTGGAGTTAGTGAACGGTTTCGTAGGTAAACCAAGAAATCCTGAATGGTATTGGTATACAATTTCCTCGAAATATCGAAAACATTCGTATGATCAGGGTGATACCCGAGACATTCGTAAGCGAAAACCGTGGTCCGGATAGTCTGATAGTAGAAATGATGTAGGTTGCCAACCCGGTCCGTCAATGTAGCATTGTCGCTCAATATCGAGCGCAGAATAAGGATGTAAAAGGGGGTAATAGGATTACACCTGTATTATCGATTCGTTCCAGGCGGTTCCCAGTTGTCCATCAGTTTAACTGCTTGTATGTGGGAGGTGGAAAGGGGTTGCGCCAAATTTTACCTGTTCGTACGCTCTCATAATAGCCAGGGACTCAGATATAGCTATGTTTGGAATGGTGAACGGATTATTAGGAATGGCTGCACACGGAAATTCACTCATGTTTGCCGTGGGCGTGGGGGGCGGCAGACTCATTGGACCATGAACCTAACTCGCTACTCTTAGCACCCCAGGCTATACTACGTATTTCAAGGAAGAATGCAGGCTCAATCATGATAGAAGAGAATAAATTTGTGAAGGATGCAAATCAAAATTACCAAGTCCCAAACCCTCTTACACAATTCCAAGGTCAGGCTATTGACCTTCAAAATGCTCAGGACCTTTATCAAATCAACAAGTTATGGGAAACCCCGATTGTGTGACGTCTAAGCAAATGAATCAGGGAGAACATTCTTATCTTTGAGACTTGTTTTGAGGGATTTCCCATAAACACAATGCGAATCAAATCCCAAGTTTGGACTGCTATTTGATCAAATGAGAGGCAATTTCCCAACCATCAATGATTTTTTAGAGGGATCTTGAAGAATATCCCCTCTTCCTCACCTCCGCGCAAACACTGCAGAACCGGAGCAACTTCTTCTGTGTGACGAAAACTCGTATTTTCAAACACAGGACCAATACATGATAGAGGTGATAGGCATGTAGTATAGTCTGATAGTGGTGTGTATATAAAGTATGTGTATATAGGCCTATACTATGGTAAATTCAGCAGGTACTCCACTGTCCTCCCCCAAAGTATCGCATGAACCGGTTAACGAGAACCCGATATTCATTGTTTCGCGGTTAATAACGTCAATTGTGGAAACTGAGACGATAACCTTCCGGAGTTCGGAGCATCGTTCCATGGGGACCGCCTGCGCGGAATGCCACCATCTAGAGAGTCAAGGGAAAATGGTATAGAATGAGAGGGAGGGAAAATTCATCGCCCCGTCGTGGTCTCTTCGGATCTGCTCCAAATCGCCTTCGGTGAACCTTTACGGGGAAGGTCAACTCCCTACGGACCCAGGGAACACACGCGAGCTAAAACGGAACGAATATTGGACATGACAGGGGGATCCTGAGTATAGCATACAATTATAACCTTTGAACAAACGACCATTCAGCGCCAGTAAACCTTCCATCAACAAGTTCGCCACTTGCTGCGATAAATCATCAGATTTATGAATTTATGTATTTTTTATCGCGTCATTATGGTTTCACAAATTATTCGAGATCAAGAAGCCATGACCAAATGCTGCATGATCGTGGTATTCCCGCTCATCCTCAATCTTTATATGGGACCACCAGATCCCGGTACCTGTAACCAAGGGATGGGGGCAGAGGGTCTGCAGGCCCTCATCACTCCCTCCCATGGCCCCATCCTTCCTGGGACCTTTGTACCGAAACTGTTCGCCCACCTCTCCCGACTGCGTAAGCTCGGTTTGATCCCCATTCCCCAAGTCTGGTTACGGGGCCCGGGGGATACTACCCGGACTATGGTAATGGTTTATAAAACAAATCTATCTGACCATCAGACCATGCATGGTCTGATAAAATGGACAGATCCCGAGGCTCACTGGTCGCCATGGACTATTACGACCCATTCGGTCAGGATTCCTTGATGAGTCTTCAGTAGTTTCCCGTGCCCATATCAATGAAATAAAATCAAACTACTCGATTTCAGGTATGGGATCTGTCCTCGGCTTTCCGGCGATTTGACTCGTTTTCCCCGTGACCTTCTGCTGTCCGCGGACGATCCGTTGATGGCTTGTTTACCGGAGAAAGTTTCATAAATAGCCCCATATGCTACGATGACATTTCACGTCAAAAGATCGTTTCCTCTTTAGCAGTTTAGGAGCCTTCCCCTGGGGTGGGAGCTGGTCAACGTGGGTGGGTAAACAATGGGTATGGTTGCACCCATCATGCGACGGCCCGTGAGGACGTCTTGTTGTATAGTTCGTTGTTGAGATGTGTTATATACGTATAGGCCTACCATTGGCGTACCGATAAATTTGTCATGGATTTGGATATGGAGTGGTGGTGGAGGGAGGGGGGACTCGGGACCCAAGAGAAAGACGCCATTTTCAATTACTTCACCCTCCATATTGGGTAAAAGGTTTGTATGGACTCACAGACATCAACTATCATCGGCAGTTAACCGATATATTTGTGACAGTTGACTATTACATACTTATTGGTTACTGCGGTCATTAGGAAGGGGGTGATGATCCCCCAAACTATCTCCGTGTGTCGCCACTGGACGCCAAAGAGCAAGCGTCTTCATCCATCATGTGAGACTATGTTGTCGGTAGTTTTGACGGAGCAGCGGCCAGTCTAGTCATACTCCTCGAAGCTACAGCTGGCAGGCTGGGGAAATCCATCTCAGTTGACGCAATATCACAATATTTAATATTGTTTGTAGAACGGAATATCTTATAAAATATAACATAAGGCTGGACCCATCTGATCGTCTAATATTGTCGTCAGGATGCTAACCGTATTTTCGTAGAAATGATGAATTCGTTTTGTTCAACCCCGTTGAATAAGACGTTCAATTCACCAAATATGTGAACTCACTCATAAACACTCATTCATTATTTGTCTATGTCGTCAAGCAATTTGGGAACCTCCCAAATAAAAAAAAAACGCCATTAGCTAAATCTTACCCATAATTGAATTCCTCGCTCTACCAATTAACGCAGTCCATTTTAAACAACAAGAACAGCCAATCAGAGACACACGTTGTGCACTTTTACGTCAGGTAACTATCATTGACATATCAGCCAATCACAGCATGCGTTGTGAATTCGTGTATGACAATGAGCCTAACAGGGTTGAATTGACATACTGCTCGTGTTCTTTCTTCGCGTCCCACGACATTCTCCACATATTGTCCTCGGTGAACATTTTATGTTCTATGATGTACATTCTATTGACTGGTTTATTTACCTGTTTCGGGGTTGCCCATTCACCTTGCCTGTGGAACATAGCCGCATAAAATTTATGGAAATGTTACATTGGTGTCATGAACTCATGACCTCACAAAGGTTATTCCTTCATTCCAATGAGCGGTATTTGCTTGTATATGATGTTAAAGTTGATGTTTGGGCGACATACCAAACAAAGGTCACCTCGTCAACCCTAGGG
>JAUOBX010459534.1:0-10346 GCA_032360705.1 Eupentacta quinquesemita
CGCCTATGGTGTGACGTGTGTGCAGTTCAATAAACGGTGACAAGCCTAACAATATTCGATACATTCCACCGAATTGACCAACTTTGGGGTCGGCGATATTAGGTTGTCAATAGAATTTGCCTATAAATTCCGTTTTGTATAGCATTCGATTATATTGGACGAAAACCTTCTCAGGGCCAGTAATGCTAGTCTCGTGGAGAGAGTCTATCGGTATATGGTGTGTTCAGGAATATGTTAGGGCAAAGGGATATACAGGGATTACATATATTATCCTATCTTGAGTTGCGATAACTCGGTAGGTTTGGTCTTGTCTGGTACTATACAAACACCGACAGTACATTGCATCATGCGCCTTCACTGCTTTTACCGCGTGACTTTCTGGATCTGTGCCAGTTGGCAGGACATCCACAGATGAATGAGTCACAATAGTTCTACCATTTCAAAACTCTGAATAGTCTTTCTATAGAATAAACGGCATTCAAGTATCTCATTTTGAATGCTGAAAAGACAACCATCGGGAGGTTTGCCTGGCTGCCTAGATAGGGACTCTGTTTACGGGGAGTGCCCAGAATTGAATATTAGGCGCTGTCACGCCAGTGCATTGTGCATGCGGCACCTGACTGCGTACCACTCCTGCGTTTCAATGACTCTATCGGGCTACTGCTGATCTGTTGTTACAAGGGTTAGTGGATGGGGTGCAAGGTTCCATAAGTTCCCCATCCTCACATTTGGCTAATGTAATGATGTAAACAAGAAATAGCAGACAGAATAATATACAGGTTTCGACAGTATGTATCCAACTTTCCATCTGGAATGGTATCAGTTTTCGAGAATATTGCGGCATGGCACCCAACAGTCAACCTGCAAGCCTACGCTATTTAGGCTAATGTAAGGAACCCAGCAAATCAACTCGATATTCGTCATGGTGGTTCTCAGTGGATTCAAATTTGTGGTCGTTACCAGTTTACTTCGCTTTTCATGACGAAAGTACCCCAGGCGAACTAATATAGTCTACAGGAACCGTCTGGAAAAATGGTTCAGTACAGACCCACTGGAATATCCAGGTCAGTGTATCCTGCGATTTCTCATGCATGACATTCGCCTGCAGGAGTCTATTGACTATTGATTCTAAAAAATATCAGGGGGTGGTTATCATCACTTATATTGAAAAGCTATTGTCATGGTGCTCACACGAAGCCCCTCACCCCTGGATGAAATGTTGCGGATCATCGCCAAAAATAGCACCATGACGGCTTCCTGGTCCCTTAACTCGCCAGGTTCGTAGGAAAGCTGCAATGGTGATCTCTTCAGCCGCCTCCAATCCTGCCAGTTACAACATGTTTCAACTGGTCACTGACTGGTCAGTTGGAATTGTCACATGCCAGTCAGATCAGTTGAAACTGTCGACCATTTGGTTCACAATTGCGGTTAGTAACTTGGAACAAGTTGGGATACAGTTCAAACAAGACCAAGGGAAAACTCCACGGAGCAATAGTTACATATTCAATGAATCTCAACTTGTTTGAGCTGCAACCAGTTGAATTATCTAAAATACCAGTTTGCATAACCAGTCCGGAATTTAGCACATGCACTTTCATTAGTGAACAATACAATGTTGTTGTGAGTTAAAGAAATATATATATATATGCCTAATCAAATATATTATTCGGTAATCAGATTGGACAATTGTTTTGGTTGATGAGGCGTATGGCTTTTCTCTGGGTACGATCAAAGACACTGAGAACAGAGGGCAAAGTCTGTACCACCCTATACATGGCCACTATACCAAAAGTTATACTTTGTTAATGAAAAGAAGCTCGGTGGGGATAAAGTGTTTTCCGGCCCGGTATCGAATCGACATTTTCTGGAGGCGTTCGAGGAAGCGTTGATTGTTTTGCTTCATTAAGGTATCGACTTGATGTATTTGAATCCTGTTTGCTTTACCATAATACACAGACTACTCGATACACAACACACTATATTAGGTACTGTAATAATCAGATTGCGTATGCGACGGTTCACTCGAAGCATTAGTAAGTTTTGTGTAAACATCATGACAGCGCATTGTTGCCTAAATGAGTGCAATATTTGCAGTACACCATTACAGGTCTACTGGCTTGAACAGTGGGACAACCTTAACGACTTTTCTGAGCGGGAGAAATTTGACCTCGATGCGGTTTGGTCAACTTACTGGGAAATACTTTCTCGTGAGGTATAAGGTGCATATTCGGACCACCCCTATATATTCTCCCACACGATACTATTCGATGTACCGAACGTATGTATAACATTGCATGTGGCTATGCCATCAATATTTTTTCTTTCGCATACTGGCTTGGATGTGAACATAGCGTGTCTCTGATCCGTCGTGTTTATTAGAGCTAATAATTCACAGGCATTACACTGTATCCACTCACTTGTTTCATCAATAACCTAGCATATGAACGGGCTTTTCACACTGCCTGCATTTATTCAAGCATTTAATAAACTGAAATCTTCAGTGAGTGTTGGAGGGAAACCTCATGTGATTTGATGGGAAACAAGCAATCAATCGCCATCCCTGAAGCCTAAAATGAAAACCTCCTCGGATGGGCAGGTGGTGTATTCGTAGTGCATATTATTATCGGAGTTACTAAAAAAATGTACAGTGGCTATTATTTACGTTCATGGGGGAATAGCAGCATCGACTGTTAGATAATGATACTGGAGTCGAAGAGAAAGAAAACAAGTGGTATTTTGCTGTTGAGTGCGTTCCTGGCGATGGAACATACATATACTAAAAGACAGTTGTAGGCCTACTAGAGATCCGTCACATATCCATCAATACGCGAACAGTTTATTTGCAGTTCCCAACATTATTACTTTTAGCAACGAATCCCACGTCCGGACCGGAGCAAAATTTTGAAATGTTAGATTTCGATCACGTAATAGCAAATTCGTCACAACAAAAATTTCACCTGCTGATTTCAAAGAATATCATTGTTATAGTGAAACAATGATTGGTTATTACGTTATAACTAGAATGTTGGACTTGTTGGACCCACGCTATTGGATCCAACGCCACAATGGGATAGAACAAATGTCTAACCCTTAATCGACACAAATGCAGATTCATCAGTACGCCAAACAGGAGTTAATTTGTGCATCTGGGATCATCATTCATATCCTCATGTTGGCCGTGATAACGTCAGTATAAAATCCTGTTCAGGCCTAACATTTATAGGGACATAAATACTGATAATGGTGCTCATAGGAATATTGCATGGCACTCCGTTATACGCATCTCTCTTTTCTACGTAAATCGGTGACTTACAATACGATATTCATACAGAGAATGCTATCCTATTCTGAATGAACATAAATTAACTGTGGATTATCATGACGGAATATTTGTTGTTTCTAAAACCGTACGACTATTGGGTACAGGATATTCCTTAGCATATTCAGAATTTATAGCAGTCAAATTTATCTAATGCTGTTCACACCCTAGTGAATGGCATAATGGCTCAAAGTAGACTTCCTCTGATGTGTTATCAATTAATTCCATTGAGTAGAATATACTGACTATCTCAGTACAAACCGAGACGTGACCGGAACAGTGGCCTCAACTTTCTTTGCCAGTTTGAGATACTCGCAGGAAATAGGAATAGTGACATGAATGTAGGAGAAGAGCAATGGCTTGTGGCAAATCAGTGAAGGACTACTATTTACTGGTCACCTCAGCCATGCTGGCTGGAAAACGAGATATGTGATTTATACTTTCCCCGCGATTAGTAAATGTGTCTAATCATGTTAGATTTCCACCAACATCGAATAACAACTGGACTACCTCCGCTTCCACAAAAGTTCACAATGCAAAGATACAGTATCGCGATGTATATCGACAGTAAAGATTGCACTGATTCAACTCGTGTCATTTGCAACCAGTTAAATATACGGATACGTGCTCTCCTTCCGTATTGAAACATTGAGTTGACTGCCATCAATATCCAATACGCGTGATAAGAAAAAGCATTTCACTTGACTCATCTCTTCAATTATATTCAATAGTTCAGACGCGGTCCACTGTGTCCACTCACTCGTTTCACCAGTAACCTGCGATGAACGGACACTATACAAGGCCCACACTGTATTCATTCAAATTGATACACTTCATGCAATCAACAGTTAATAAGGTGTTAGGAAAATCCTCCAATGGTTCGATCTGAAAAAGTAATCTATCGCTTTTCCCGAGAAGATTAAACAAGGTATTTATGTCGACTCGCTCCTCGTCAATTGATAACCTATGAGGTGCAACCCGCGACAATACGCACTTCAGTGCAGTATATACCAGCAATCCACACAGGCCCTCGTGCTTCATCCGTCTTGAAGTTTATACTATGCTGGGCTGCTTTGTATACATTTCCACCATCTGGTCCATTTCTCCTTGCAATTGATCATAGCTGAGAGGATGTGACACAACGCGTGTGCTGGAATTAGTATCGCAGGACAGTAGTCACTTCCGCTGATGGATTAGACCTTTCCCTTGAGCAGTTAAGTGAGGTAATTTGAGGAAAGTGACCTATACGCTACGCAATACATTGGAGGCACGCGTTTTTCATCCAAGAGTGTGTTGCGTGGAATACGATGTCACTTTACCCTGTGCGCGAGTCGGCTCACCAAATAAAAGTAGTGCATTTCAGATGGTCAGAGGAAGAAGTAACATCTATAATACTGGATATTTCCAAATAACAGTTTGACGATCAGACGTCGATCAATACCCTTGCTCATTACCATTGTGCCTTCTAATTAACGTATAGTGATTATATACTTTCACATACTGATTATGCAGCAACATTATAATACTACTTCTGTAACTCGCAATGAATCTACCATGCTTCATCAAACGTTTGATATAATTTGACTGGTCACAGTTAACAGCTATAGGACCAATGCAAATTATGCTCAGTGCATTCAGCGCTTCGAGATGAAGTGCTTGATAATAATAATAAAATTGGCACTATAGGGCAGTAGAGCTCGAGTTGTGTTACGAAACGGGGCTTTGATCCAGTCGCATTTGGTAAGCAAAATTATGATTGGCGCACAAACTCAACATAATATAACATACTGGAATGAAATGAGTAGCATTTGTATTATACTATCTGATCTTATCGAGTTTTCCACCGATGTGTTTCTTACACCATCACAATTTGAATATAGTGGGCAAATGTATTCGTTACAGGTATACCAAGAGCTCGTTTCGGATTTCACCTTACATTTTGTGTGATGTCTGAGAATGATATATTTATAGAAAGGAAACACATTCAATGAATTATACTAGTCGACGACATTAACATGGTGACAAACAAGCATTGATACGCTAGTATATAATGTGGGGGAATAGCCTAAATCGTCGTTTGTATATACATATTGCACCAGTTGCTTCACTAATTGCGATATTCCAATGCACGACCTGATATGAGGGATGCACCTTATTGTTGATGCTATACAGATTATGCGTGGTCTATTCTCGTCATATATTTGAATTATACCAATTAAAGAATCGTCGGTCATGGACTGGTGAAATCACGCCTCCAACGGCAGTGCTTATAACCCAGTTAGCTCACACGCCACCAATGGCTCACCACGTGTACTCTTTCCCAAAGTGCAAATTAAGAAACTGGGGTTATCAAACGTAGAATGCCAAAGAGATAATTACATAGTACCATTACTGCATAGGGTACACTAGTACCATTAGTACCATTACTGCATACATTAGTACCATTACTGCATAGGGAACGTGTTAGTATTCGAAGAACACTGTTCAAGTCTGATGGTGGAATAAAATCATCGCCATCATGCTAATGTATACGCCAGTTACCTGAATTGTGAATTTGCATTCGAAACAAAGCTAGAAACAACTAGTAACGTATGTGTAGAGTAACTGTGAACGGCTCCCCTGTGCTTGAAGGTGAATGACATGCCTGACGTTAGATACAATATTACTGAAATATATGGAATCGACCATTGTATGTTAGAACTCATGATGACCTTTTACTGAGCTCGCATAAACCTGTTTATCTGCTAGTCATGGGGCTTGAACCAATGAACCACAATAAATACGAAGTGACAAGATACGCCTGCAGAAATGAGGCCTGTTGGGCTGTTTAACACTTCAGCTGATTAATGGACGGGAATATTAGTTCATATAGTGACTACCTTCGGGGCCTTGTTAATCAAATTGGAGGTACACAATTGTGTACTCTAATACTGTAACGAGTGATACGTGTGTCTCCGGCATTAGTGCTCGGGACAAACTGCGTGAGGCGATTCCCGGTGCACAAATAGTCATAACAAACGAAGGTGAACCTCGAATAGCGTAGGAACTACCGATGAATGTTCCTAAATTAGATGACGAGGTCATTAATGGTTCATAATCTTACATATGGGTGTTTTTGTGTAAAATTCAGCCAATACGATGGAAATTGAGTAATCGACATACCTAGGTTATATTTGGCGATCTGAGACTCATAATCGCTTCAAACTACAAGTTTTGTGGCTGCATGAAACAACAAATTCAGAGAACGAAACTGAGGGCGCTATATTGAAACGAAACGAGGACACGCATCACAATTATTATAATATTTTGAATTTTTCTAAAATTTGAGCAAGCAGTTAATATTTGTCATCACTCATGTTTCGGACAGATCGAATGCTCAGGGAGTAATCCTAGGTGTACATGATAGATGTGCCAGCTTGAAACAATATCCGATCAAAATAACCGATCACGGGGCGAAATTGCGTGTGTCACATTCCTGTGGTCACCTCAGTCCTATTGGGGTTGTGAACGGAGACATTTTAAACATTTAACTGTATTATTATATGATTGTTTTTTGCAAAAAATGAATTCTATGGATGAATTGACATCGAAACGAGTTGCGTAACAGTCCAATCGGATCAGGTTCAGTCGATATATCATACATATTTTCAGACTGAAACGTGAACTTATAGTACCAACACTGTAACCTGACTCCCGCGGAGTTAAATCGCTGCCCAAATCGGCCCAGTCTCCATGGCACGCAATTATCTAATGGAATGTCATCGACCTTGCTGCTGACTGAACGTATTTTATGAGCGGTCAAGTCGGGGATTCCGGCATGAATTTCCCGGAATTATCTTGCTATTTTTACGAAACGAAGGTACAACGCTGTACCAAAATTCGATTCGTTGTTTGATGTCATATGCTAATGGAGACGCAATAACCTTGGAAACACTGTGCGTGCAGAACGTACATATTGTGTCTCTCTCGAATTCAACGAACTTGATAAGGCACTTCTGAGTCGAACTTCAGTCCCTATACAAATTATGAGAATATCACGCAAAGGAAGTGGGAGGGCCCAACTAAACAAATCCATTGTTCTATCAATTTCCGTTACTGTTGTCCAGTAGTGTTCCATCAGTTTACTGATCATCAGGATAGAACTGACTATTGCTTCATTGTTTTAGGCTCTTTCATAGACAACCCGTTCCATATTTTTCGCCCAGGCTATTCATTTAGTCTTGGGTAACATAGGGCAATATGACTAATCGAATGATTGACTCACACACCACTACTCACAATATATCGCAATAGTCTTTTTATTCCATACAGCGCCGTCTTGAACCTGTGATCTGTCGCAATTTACATGGGGTGTCCCATTTTTATCTCATCGGTCCAATAGGGCCGGATGAGATACTGTAGTCAGTTTGCCATTTCACCCACCTTCATTGGTGTTGGTCGCCAAAGCAACGGCTGCTATGGTAACACTCCTTTTTGGGGGAGTTACTTGCATTGAGTGTACCAATGGGTGTCAAGTATAGTCCAGTAACGAGGTTCGCGCAAAAAGGTTTCCGTTTGTGTGTGTGTCTGCGTGTCTGTTTGTGCATTTATCGGATTTTTAGTTCATTTCCCATCCCAGGTTTGGAATGCCCAAGCTCGATCAAATTTCACACAGGGTCACTGAATATATGTTCCCTCAGAAATTTTGGATTTTTTTGGAAAATGCAGAATTTGGAGGAGAATTCATTGAAAGGGGCAAATTGTGATTTTGGCTAATTTCCATCATTTCCCATGATATTCAAGCATTGCAAGGCTCAAATGATTTTGAACTTTGCAAAAGAGTGGGAATTAACAAATCCTCAAATCGTGGCAACATGTATTGGTCTCAGAATAAAAATGTATACAATGTATACTGTGCATGGTGCTGTTGCATAGTGTTTACAGTGAAACAATACGGAAAGCAGACGGTGTTGGCAAGTTGACTCAGCAATAGCCCTCAATGAGATATGCAACTTTGTGGATTGCCCTCTTCTTCATAGTATTACTCTGCAGGAAAACGCAGTCTTCTTCTAGGAAGGTTCGACCAGATTGATAAATGTCTCTTAGAGCAGTGAAAAGAATGAAAATTACATTATCTCAAGTTGCTCAGAATGACAAGAGGGCAAATAACATATTGCCACCTGTGTGTTTTTCTACATCGTCAGTGTGCGATCAGGGCTCACTATACTGTAACCAAGTAGGGGGAATTTAACTCGAATAATGTGTATGCGCCCTTGTTAGACGTTGTGAGGCTCAATTAACTCCCTGGTTATGTCGAATACCATGGGAGGCCTACAAATATGTATGCACTTACTTATTTTGTGATGTTACCCAGCGGTAGCACGGTGCTATTTCTCAAGTAGAGCGGGTATACATTGCAAAATAACAAGCTGACATCGAATCACACATCAATTTCTATAGTAGCAAAGCAAGTTGTATATTTTCAATATCATAGATGATTGACGTAATAACAATCATTGCTGTATATTTCCATCAGCAATGAAAAATATCTCATTCCAGAAGCTCTTTATTACTATGGCGGAATACCTGATCGTTCTATTGTTCTTCAACTCGATATTCGGGGCCAACTGGTCATTTACGAATGGATTCTGATCTACGATAACTTTTTACGATACTTTGGAAGGGGTCATAACCCATTGCCCGCATGTGCAAAAGGAACTTCCTCTTCATTGCGGGAGATTCCAATGCTAAGACTAGATCCGAACATTATCGGGAAATACAGGAGGTTTGACCAAGTCACATGGGGAACATCGTATTGGATTAGCCAATAGGCAGGGACTAGCCAATACCCTACTAGCTCAAACACCTACACTGGCTCCCGATCCGATACCGCATCAACTTTAAAATGATGTTAGTGCTGTACAAAGCTCTACGTGGTGACATTGCTTACCTCAGTGATTATGTCCACTACTACGTTCCCAGACCAGGATCGAGGTATGAAGCTGAGCTCCTACTTTATACTTTATGACCGTTCGTTCGCCTCCATCGCACTGCACATATACAATGAACTCCCTTGAAACGTACGCCTAGCACTGTCAGTAACCTCGCTCAAGAATCACCTGAAGACCTACTATTTCACTTTATTTTGACTCTGCTCGTGAAGCGCTTTGAGCCTCCGGGTAAAGCGCTATATAAATATTTATTATTAGTATTATTAGAAGAGAAATCCTAGGATACGTTTTTGTCTAATTGCATCTTTTTAACTGCTCTATCAGAGGTTCTTCAGTATTCCAGTCTTGTCTTTTGTGCATCATTGTGAACTTTTGTCTTTTTTCTCATGATGTAGAAGCTGAACAGCCGAGGATTCATGAAGAGGAGTGAGCTCATCGACGCGGCTCAACCACTGGCAGACAAGTCATTCACCAAGGTAGGCTACCAATTCACGTACATGTCAAAGGTTAGAAGGGTCCTTTTGAGAGTGTCCTCGAATATTATCCACTCTACTATTGGTGCCTGGTCACTACTAGCACTTGTCATTCATATTCAATGAGTAATTATTACAAACATTTGAATCACATCACATTCCTCGAAATGATATGGGCCTTCACACAGTAAACCAACACGTTTGATTCAGATTTTCCTGAAAAATTCAACTAGTGTATATCTTGGTGAATTTGATAGTAGCTGAGGTATTCAAGTTTTGAAATATAGTACTGAAAAGATAACTTTAGTTTGGGCAGGGAAGAAAATACCCCTTTATTTCAGGTCTACGGTCGAACATTGACATACACATATATAACATTAGAAACCACACCTTGGAAATAGATAGATAATGCTAGATGTTGGATTTATTTTGTATTTGTGTCCTTAACATAGTAACATGAAAAATAATTTCATTTATACCGTCATATTTTTTTTCACAAATGAATTTATGCTGAAGGAATCCTGTTTTTGACGAAAATAATGATTCCTTAACTCTTTAAAACTGTATTTGAAACAGATTCATTACAGATAATACATTTGGGTGTATCAAATGGACCCAAGCTGC
>JAUOBX010459645.1:0-10346 GCA_032360705.1 Eupentacta quinquesemita
CTGGTCTCGGTCTCGGTCTCGGTCTCGGACCAGCTGGTCTCGACTACAACACTGACGGTAACACACTTGAAGACTGTTCTCCTCTAGGATTTGAGCTAGTACCAAGTGAGGTCGCCTTTCAGTATTGCATCATAAGTAGCGCCATCTATCAGTGGTCTCGCAGGAGACCAAATAAACTGGTATACCAATTAGTGTGAGAGGTGTGAACAACTAGGGAGTTTACGATTAAATGCACGATTCGGAATTTACAGGTGAACAGCGGTAATGATAGGGCCAATGGGGCGCCCAAAAATGAATTAAATATGACCCAGCAGAGAATAGGTTTTGTACATATTCCAAAGTACCACTTGCCGGTGTGCCCTCTAGCAGAGTTCTTTGTTATTAAATTGTCTTGGAATCAAAGCCATCTAAATACAATTTCTAGCCAATTCATCTCAAAGACAAATAATGTTTCGAACCATTCAATGGATTCCCCACGCAAATAATTATAGCACTGCAATATGATCCTAACTTGTGATATAACTTCACTGATAACTTCCGTATACGCAAAAGCCTTTGTTATAAATCCGTCGTTCAATTTCGAAGTTCGTTGGCTTTGTCTGCCGGAAGCCTCTGAAGCCAATTAAGCCGATGCATAGCCCTGGCCGTGCTGATCGTGGATAAGCACCAGTGATGAGTCGCCCTTCTCATTTTGACTAGTACCCAGAATATATCGATACAGGGTGATGTAACCAATCCCAACACGCCCTGGGAACTTCATTCCACCCAATGAACGTCCAGTAAACTCCAGGATCTGACAATTATCTGACCATTTTCTTAGATCCAAATGGAACGGTTTGGGGTTCAAGTTCAATCACGGTAACGTTGTACAGCCGACCAATGGGACGTATTCCAACTAATCCGGAACAACACCCCTGTAATTATTTAGTCTACAGCACCATATCAAAACTTGAACACCATGTCCCCACTAGTCGCCACTGCAACGCCTGAGTGCGGGAATAGAATCCGGAACAAACCGGTACTCTTGTATGCTACTGTATGCTCCTGATTTTATCATGCAGGTAAAACACAGCCACACAACTTCTATAAGTTTAATATACTATCGATCGAATGTGCCCATATAATATTTTCAGTGATAACCACAGGCTGTACACTAGCGACGATTGATCGGAAACCACATCTGGTTCCGAAATTGGAATTTGCGGAGACCGTAAACAGTAGCTTCTGATTCTGTTCAGCAGTAAAGGGATATACCAGGCTTACTGTGACAGAATCAATATCATAATCCGATGAATAGTCCCGATGAATGAAACCCAATTGACGATTAGTACCAAGCTGGAACCAAATTCAAATTGGAATAATTAATAATATATATCTTCCGTTTATATCCCATGCACGTTCACGGAGATCCAAGTTGGTGAGTAACTCAGTAGATGAGCGGATATCAATGTATAAAACTCGTCCTGTGTATGCCAACCGTATACAATATATACATTTAGTTTGGTGTGGTGTAATGAACGAGAGCTCACTGAATCCTTGCTACTGAAATTGTATGTATATGTTCTCTAGTTCCAGTATGTTATCACTATAATATTGTGCGGTTACTTAATTGGCTGTCATGTGACCCATATAATTATTCAGAAAGTTATCCTTGTAACAATAATGGCAGTTATTTTCGAAATAGCGACCATCGCCTGTATCAAATCCCACATTATTGTAGGTTCAATAAGTTTTGAGGGTGGGAATCTTCCACATTTTCACCGTATTTTAGATGACTGGAGTATCTTTAAGGGGTGATAATTGTTCAGTTATCACCCATCAAAATTAGACCAGCAACACGATGACTCCCACAACCTGGATCAAATGTGTTGTTATTCCATAGTAAATAAATTCAATTAGACCCGTAATAGAATGGCTGCTATATTTTGAGAATGGCTCCCACAACTTGTATCGATTTTCTGATATCGTAGGTTGAATCAATCTCGGGGTGGTAATACTCTTTCCTGTATTCTAAATCGTTCATCAGTTTGCTGTCTGTCTGTTTGTTCGTTTTAATTAACTTCACTGTACCTCAGAAAAAAATATCGAAAATGTTACTGTACCGGTATGAATCTACGGCTTAAGTAGTATGATCAACTGGGGAATTGAGATAAAGATTTTGGCTGGTAAATTATACTCATAACTACCGCAGTCAGGGGACTCCAATGTTACGGTCGAGAGTAAGATCCAATGAGATGAAATAAAGTAGGATCAGGATAAATTGGTCTCCATTAACCGCTCTAATTAAAGTCACTGATGCAATGTGATATGACTCAGTTGAAAAGCTCACTTGGATTTTCTCTCGAGATCAGATCACATGGTGAATAGCAAGTTCACTCCAGGTTAACAGCTCCGATTGGTAAGTAGCCAAAAAAGTAATGATTATGCTTCCGCGGTGGAATCACACACACACACCATAGATAAATGTATATGTTCTATTACAGTTTGGACATTTCCAGGTTTCTTCTATTTGTTCCTCGTCAAAATACGCCCATACATCTGAGACGCCGAAAGATAATTAATCTACTTAGCATCAATACAACGCATATGGAATGATAGCAACCTCTCAACGGTAAAAATAAAGCTTGTCAAAATCCTGGTATGGAGTGTGCTGCTTTATGGCTTTGAAAGTTGGACTTTGAATGAGGCAAATGATCCACCGGCTGCTTGCTGATGGAGTGTGGATTTGGAGTAGAAAATCAGCTAAAGGGAGGAAAGGACAAATAGAAGCATTCTGGAAGAACTTGAAGTAAAGCGACAGTTGCTCGGAGAGATAGTAAGCAGACAGCTATCTTACCTTGGCAACATTTTCAGTGGAAGTGCTAATGAATTGTCACTCCAAGTAATATAAGGGAAGGTTGAAGGAAAGAGAAAGGTTGGACGTGAAGAGAAGCAGTGGTATGACAACATCAGGGAATGGACAGGGTTGAGTCTCGTGGAAGCTAAGCGCCTAGCTCAGAAAGGAAGATGACTGGCTGATAGGAGATGCGTTGGAATGGTCGCTAATCGTCAGTACTGACAGCGGCCGAAGAAGAAGAAGCATCAATACATTACATAAATACATTATGTTATCCATAGTTCAAGGTCGACCATTGCATGATCAACAACGCCGAACCATCGAGGCATGTAATATATCATATTTTAAATCATTATAGTGTACATACCGGACTCTGGATAGATCCGATGCAAAGACCTGTCAACGGTGTAATTCAGAATACTGTACTATCGTCATCGCTGAATCTCCACATGGGCAAGGCAGAGCATCTTGTGTCCGCAATGTAAATGAGGGCGTAATAAAGGATCCTGCCTAGACTCGAACTCGATTATTTGTGTGAATCAAGGACTACCGAGATCGCTGCCTCAACCAACCGGGCCGCCACGATACAAATGTTACATGCAATGTGGGGAGCATTGTAATTGACAATACCAATTGCAAACTTAGAATCATGCCTCCCCATACGGCCAATTATAACATGTTCGTCTGTGAATCTGTAACGATGTTAAATTCGCTAGAAAATGAAAAAATCCGAACCTGTTTTGGAAGGATGGTTATCAATATCGTCGTCATACCAGAGGAGAATCGGAAATTTACGTATTGTAATACTTCTGGTATGAGTCCGGATGATGGATATCGCTGAACTGGACAGCAATTTGACATAACCATATAGTATAGGTATCATCCGATAAACACGCTAACTTTGGTGAGCCGTAAATAAAAACCTGATAACTGTAAATATAGGAAGACGCATTGTCACTTTGGTTCCTCCAGTCCCCATTTCCTCCCGTTCCATAAAAAATGTAAACATATTGCCATGTTATGCTAGTAGACATTAATTGGGATTTTTACTGTCTGATGTTAGCGCATGCAATGTTAGAGATGTTTCAAATTTATGTCAGAAATATGATACATTTCGGCTAAAGACCTAATATGCTTCCAATGAACTTGTAATTATTCTCAACCGAATGTGTACATGTGATGCTGGAAGACAATGTTAGGTAAATCGGTAGTTTGCTCCAAAGTTTGATGATTCACGGATCTCATTTACTTAATCAATTGTCTTTCAGTCAATCATTGCCACACCAATCCGCATCTCAGGTTACGTCTCCGATGAGATATTTGCGAAAATGTGTAATCGCATATACGATACGATATTCCTTCCATAAAAATAGCACAGTCGTCAGACTTGCTGTGTATTAGCCGCTTGATCAACACAGCGAATTATGAACTTATGCCTGTGGACTTGATGTAATTTGAGACGTGTTCCGATTGTAAATGTCGCACACATGGGGAAGGTTGTCAAATTTCCTGATTATACCGGGGTCTACTCGTGTGAACTTACCTGTATATTGTTCTATAACGTAAGCGAATAAGACGTTGACCATGGAAGCTATATGCATGTACTTTTTGCTTCAGTGAAAGTTTGATTAGTAGCAATGGATGCTTGGGTAAATTTCGTTAATTACTTGCTAATGCGAGGGCACTGAACCTGCATGCGCGGGGGCAGACCGGGATACGACACTCCATGTCTGCTTTGATACTTCCGATGTGAAATTGGGAGTACTTCCAAACAGACATCAATGTGCCAATCGCCCATTTCCTTGTTAGATTGCTCAAGTCTCTCGTTACTGAGCGCATCACAGGCTTCATATTTCGCTTCTTGCTGCAGCCTAACGCGTCCAGGATTTGAACTTTGCCAGCTGGTTGTAATATGATACCATACTGTTTCGACTCAGTAGCAGTAACCTTTGTACGTTGATCTGTACACAGTAATTCGTCATTCAATTCTAAAGTACTTAACGTTGTCAGCGATTTGTATTTTATTTATCTGCCTCATACTATGTTTCTGTTCATGTGGTAATCATGGTTTCCCGGGAGATTGTCCGCATGCTACAAATTACGATTGAGATTTCACCATGTAGTTAGAATAAATAGATCTTCTTAGATGCAACATTTTGAAATATTGTCATTATTATATATTTTGTTATTACTGCAGGCTGCACACCAGTGATGCTTTCTCGGAAACCTCATCCGATTTCCGGAAGGAAAATCTGTGTCAACCGTCAACTGTACAGTACGTACAGATAGGGACGGGGTTTCACTGCGACATAATCGATACAATAATCCAATAAGTAGTCTCAATGATAAAACCAGATTGACCTGAATCGATTTCTGAGATTGAAGGCAACCTGGAACTAAATTTGAATTAGGATAATGAATAACAAATATCTTCCGTTTACCTTCCAGGTGAGTGAATACATAGATCCGGAAAGCAAGATGGAGAATAACTCATCGTGTGTAGATGACTCAGTTGCAAAGTAATGTATAGTATGATACCACATTCTCGTTTCGTGTATGCATATTAAAGGTGTAATAGTTTATCACAGAAAGGGTAAATCAAGTCATGAACCGCGTGAATGATGAATGTTCCTAAAACATTCCTAACTAGGAGAAGAATCCATATATTGAGTTAGCAAAAAACTATCGAAAAACAGTTCAATCCAATCATCACAATCTTACATAAAACAGCATCTCCTCAAAGCACATACTGATCACCCATAGCGAGAGATGAGTGTTCCAAATGATAAATCGGCAGCGTTTTACTCTGTGAATTCTGAGGCGATAACTCCTATTGGCAGGAGTAGTCACAGACAAGTTTTATCAGGTTCATGGACAACTTCAAAATCCGGAACCAGATCCCCTTGAATAAACTGAGCTCCATTGAAGTTAAACGAGACACCCCGAGCTAATATTCCCTCGTTAAGTGAATCTCTCATAAATATGAGCTGGCACCCTAATCAGCTCAATCAGCAATGAGCCTGCTCCTTCCTATCCATGAGTTCAAATAAACTTATAATTGGGCATATTTATGGCTGGTAGAAACTTGTATATTATGCATGGGCTATCGCTTCAATTCGTGTGACATTTACATGCTTTGAAATATTATGGAGTGACCCACGATAAAGTGTTTCGTTGTGTGTAAACTACCTCAGTATTTTAGTCCAAGTTTCTCTCATTCTGATATCTATTTTTCCATTGAGTAGGCGGAATAGCTCAGTCGTTAGGGCACTAGAATAATAATCAATAGTTCGAACCACGCAATAGCCGAAGATGTGTTCCGAAGAACCCTCGGGCAAAGCATGTCTCCCCGAGTGTCTCACAACACCCATGTGTAATCGAGGTGATTCGTGAAGTATGTCCCTATGGAGACCCGATGTGGTGATACACAGGAGGCGTGTTCAGCAAGTCACTAATGATCAGGAGTAATATATGCTATGGAGCAGTTACTGACAAGATGAAGCGCTATGCAATATAAATGCAATATATTATTATATGTAATTCGTGGATTCGTGGACAAAATTTAACCGTTACCGTGAAATATAGTTATAGTTATGAGATCATAATAAATAGTAAAAATGAGGCGTTAACTTGGATAGAGTGTTGACCCTTCGACAAGTTTTGATGTGTACACAAAGGTACGAAAGGAAATTCACGTATTGTAACAAGTTTGGGGTATGTCTGCGAACAGGTTCATTGTATATTTCGCTGAACTTGTTGCTTGTAAATGTATGGTTGTCGTGACCGTCCATTGGGCAATATTCGGTGGATGCAATTATGTTTCAGTAGTTTCAATAGTTAACATGTGCATATATAAGATACAGACTGCTCCCGTGACAGTACACAGACAGCATCGTCCTCCCTGGACACGAGCATCTGTAGACATCGGCAGAGACAGCCGACCCAACACCCATCCTGGAACCACCTCCCCCACTGCTGGTACCACCAGGACAACTGTGCCGTAGGATTCGAGGAGCCTACGTATAAAACGAGCGGTGTGATAAATACTACTGTACTGTCTACTTCCGATATGTGTTCACTAAACAAACGAGGCTGCAAATGTTGATTGATTGTCTTGCAATATTTGCAATGCTTTAGTTACGACTGTCTGATAGCTACTATGTGCACAAAAGCGACTTTAGTCTCCAACGGGTGCGAATGTAAATCAGAATAGATGACAGAAACAAAGACAATGCAATTCATACCTTTTGATACTCACATTTGAGTGTCGTAAAGTGGTATTTTTTTTCTCGCTTCTCCACGGATACAAATAATTTACTCACAACCCATACGGCACATTGTTGATGAACTATGTTGTTCATAATTATACTTAACGCACAACGCATATATTGCACCTGACATGCTTCTCCCGAGCATTGCAACATGTTTATTTACTACTGGATATCAATTCAGTTTACCTTAATAATGAACAAAAATAAATGAAAGATACAGTTACCACCCTCTTCACACACCTGCCCGACGATGCACGTATAAAGACAGATCTTCCTATGGATTGACTTTGCATGTACAGTTAATGATCATAGCTTATTGTGTTAAGAGTATGTTGCAACCATCATTTGATGGTTTACTACCGGGTATTCTAGCGTACCAAAAGTTCGTGTTCCAACCAGTATAATATCCACCCAGTCAATTAACTTTCTTTTATGTTGACTATTCACTAACGATAGTATTATTCTCACAAAATCATAACACTTGAACACTGATAAGTAAATATTTCTCATCAAAACTGTCTTGGTCGTAGTTTCATACATATATATTATATATGTACGAGACTGCGAAAAAAGAGGCCTCATGCAACAGTCCAGAAGTATGATGCCATGAGAGGATTCATGCAACAATCAGCTTGACTGCTACAAACGACAGTCATATATATATCCACCCTCGTACTTGTACAGGCATAGGCAATGAAATACTTCACTTATTTTCAACGCTACATGCAAGATTTGCCACATGAGACTCAAAGGTATTTATTAGTTTCGATTCGATGCTGACAAGTCGCCAAGAGGGTCTTAGTCTACGTCGATTTAGGGGATCATGCGATAGAGGAATTCAATGACATATCATTGCCTTATGTTCTCAAGCACCATGTACGAGATGTTTTCACAAGTTGAGATTCACAGCACATGCTGTTAGTTAGCCAGTTAGTTAGTCAGTTAACTCAGGTGAACGCACAATGATTGTACAGCAAACACACATAATTAAGCATAAGAGCCACCGGAATAAGAGCATGAAGAATGCAACTGATACTCTTAACAAACTCTCTGGGTTTTTACAGAGTAACCATTATTAGCATATACTACTTACGTACATTGGGTAAGCCTCACCTCACCAGTAACCAGGCCAGCTGCAGAATTCAATATCGCGATCATGTTTACGAATGTCCAAAACATATGTATGCGTAAACGATTAGCATGACAACTTTCCCACATGGACAGAGGCACTCTTGGAGAGGGAGACGTGACCAATACCTCCTGATATTCTCTCTCATACCTGGCACTGCTGATTAGCCGAATTAGCGACGACCATGATCAAGTGGGTAGTTATTTTGTTGATTCGTGCGTTGCTCTCATTCTGATTTCTATTTAGCCGTTGAGGAGGCGGATTACCTATAGTCTTTGGAGCTCCAGACAAATGAATTGAAGTCAAACAAACAAGAGCTGGAGAGCCTTACCGCAACGCCCTTGTACTAGGTAGGCCTATATCTTCCCCACTGTAGATTACCGTATAACGTTATTGTGACAAATGAGTGATGGCTTGTTATAGAAAACGCCTAGTTATTCCATTGCCATTTTTGGCCCAGTACATTACCAATTTGTATTATTCTGTGATGATTTATCTCATCGTGTCTGAACATCGCTCGTCGAAATGATCACCGTCTCGGAATACTTTCCTGGTTCCGCTTCAAACTTCCAAATTGATAATCTAAATAATCAACCAGAAAATATATTTGGATTATCGAATGCCACAATTAGATGATTTCGACGACAGCAAAATACTAACAAGCTTGCCCATAGTCCATGAATGCGATGTCCTCTCAGAGAATTGAACACACATTGAACTGGAGTCACTACGACAAGTGAGTAAATTTGGGAATCAGCTTCATATCGCCGTGCTGTGAAATTGAACTTTCCAAACCATAAAAACATCACAGTACCGCATATGATTCTACGGCTTAGGTAGTATGATCACCTGGGGAATTGGGCTAGAATTACAGATGGTAAATCATACTAACTACTGCAGACTTGGGATTCGAATTTTTGGATCGATATTATAATTCGATGAGATTATATCAGTAGGATCGAGATAAATTGGTTTCCATCAACCGCTAAAGTCACCGATATAATATTAGTTGAGAAGTTCACTTGAATTTTGTTCAGAGACTAGTACACGTGGCTTATATAGCAATTTCCCACCGTAATCAACTTTGATTGATGAATGATTCATTTCGTGTACCCGTATTTGAAGTCGAGAGTTATAATTTTAGTTTTTAGCAATAAAAACACGATACGGAACCACCAGATATAAATGTGTGATTTCTGTCACAGTTTGCCAATAACCAATTCTCTGAATTGACATCAATACATCGCCGTTGCATTTCAAGTATAAAGTGTCGTTTTTCATGATCACTCCTTTCATTATTTCCATGGTTTAGTTTGTGGTTGGCTTCTGCAGCATCAACAGACTGAGCCATCAAGGTATGGTATGGGCATTTGTTGCTACACACTGTTTAGCGTGAATCTCTGAAATGTAATATATCACTCTTTGACTAGTACTCATGTACTGCTGGGAGAGCATTGGGATAACCATATTATGTAATATCTCATTTTTGTAAGATGAAATTATTTGTTATAGTGTGCATGCCAAGAACGGGCGGATTTTATACCAGAACCAGCAGCGATGCAATTCTACAAAACTACTGTCAACTGTGAACCTCCACCTGACAAGGCGAAGCGTCTTGGTGTGTCCGCAATATATTCATTATGATTACAAGCACGCTGCCTTAACGCACCAAACCACCACGCTTCAAATGTTACATAAATGTTACATACGATGTCGTAAGTTTTCAATTGACAATACCTAATACACACTTGCTCATGCTACCTCATATGTTAAACTAGAATATGTATGTTTGTCGTCACCTCGACAGGTGTTGAGTAGCGAGTCAAGTGAGAAGACAAAATAAACGTTATACAGAACATATTGTGTCACATTTGAGTACCGTGGGTTCAAAATGCCGAGAGGCAGCTGCCAAATGTAATCAAATCTTGGGGAACTCGATCTTGGGTTCCAATGGGTGCGTTTTCAATCTTCTAAGGAGTGAAACGTATGAAACTTCAAAAAATATACAATGCTTATGCGATCTCATATAAGGTTTCACACGCGATGAACGTTTATTGAAATTGTGCCCGATTTTACTCGGAATTGCCGCTATAGTGCTGTGCCTCTACAA
>JAUOBX010459756.1:0-16566 GCA_032360705.1 Eupentacta quinquesemita
GGGCCCATTATGTCTAAAAACGCAAAATGCTTCTTCTCCTGCAAACTTCGATGGACAGTGCTGATGTTTGGTCAAAGTGATGGTCTAATAGCCCTACCTTCGGGGTGTTCAGGAATTTCAGGTCCAAGGCCCAGCCAGTGTGGGCCCTAGGGCCCATTATGTAGAATCTCACTGTGAATTCATGCAAAATGCTTCTCCTCGTACAATTTTGGTGGACCGTACTGAGTTTCGGTCATAATGATGCTCTAACATCTGTACCTTATGGTTGTTCATGTTTTTGGGGATCAAGGCCCGATATGGGCCCTGGGGCCCATTATGTGAAATCGTGCAAGATGCTTCTCATCCTACAAATTTTGGTGCTCATTGCTTATGTTCGGTTATGATGATTTTCCAACAACTGTACTCTAGGCGTGTTCAGGGATTGTTGGTTCAAGGCCCAATGTGGGCCCTAGGGCCCATTTTGTCAAAAAGTGCAAAAGGCTTCTTCTCCTTCAAACTTTGGTGGACAGTGCAGTCAGTGCTGATGTTTGGTCAAAGTGATGGTCCAATAGCCCTACCTTCGGGGTGTTCAGGAATTTAAGTCCAAGGCCCGGTGTGGGCCCTGGGGCCCAGTATGTGGAATCGCACTGTGAAATCATGTAAAATGCTTCTCCTCGTACAAATTTTGGTGCACCATACTGCATGTTCGGTCATAATGATGCTCCAACATCTGTACCTTTGGGGTTCATGTTTTTGGGGTGTAAGGCCCGGTGCGGGCCCTGGGGCCCATTAATTGTGAAATCATGCAAGTTTTGGTGCTCAGCAGTGTTTCCTTCAAAACTGACATTTTTGCAAACTTTCAATATTTGAGTGAGTCAAGATATGTCTGGAGCTAAATTTTTTCTGTAATTTTGAATTGAACCCTCTTTTTCACCAATGCTCTCAAAATGCCAGTGCGTTAAATTGGAAGCTCACTGCGTCAAAATCGCGTCATAGGTGCTTAGCAGAAACACTGGTGCTCAGTGCTTATATGTTCGGGTATGATGATTGTCCAACGTCTGTACTCTCGGCATGTTCAGGAATTATTGGTCCAAGCTGTCAGACTAGCAAAAATGATTTATTTTGGAGGGAATATGTTGAATTGAAAGAAAATTGGTGTTTATTCTGGTTTGATGTAAGTATTAGGACTTATTCTCAATAATCCACCATGTTAACAATCTCCAACATCCAAGATAGCGGCTGGAATGGCCAACAAAATAACCCTCGGGACTGGTAAAATTTTATGAAATACGCAGAAAACGGTTCGAAACACAAACGAAATGTAGCTGATTGAACAACAGACCAATAGGTTTTTGAACCCCAGTGATTAGCACGACGTTCCCAAATCAGATCAATACTGTTAACAATTGAACAAATCTAAGATAGTGGCTGAAATGGCCATTAAATTGGTCACCGGAACATTTATAAAATGACATGATATATAGGAAACAGTCAGAAACACAAACGAAATGTGCCCAATTGAACAGCAATCAAGGTGGTGTTTGATCCTCGGTGATTATTAGGACCTAATCGCATCAGATCAACACTGTTAACATTCAAGCAAATCCATGACGGCGGCTGAAATGGCCACCAAATTGGCCGTCGGGACATATATGATAACTCAATGTGTATTGAGTCCCAGAGATAGTTAGAATTTTTGCAATTGTTTTACATGTTCCGACGACCCGATTTGATTCACAATGTGACGATCTAAGCAGAGCGCCACCATTGGCTGGTGCGGAGCGTACCGGGATATTTTGAGGAATGAGGTCACTCACTCAGTGAGGCGGGGAGGAGGTGGGGCTGGGACCAGTGGGTGAGTTTTCAGAAATTCCCTCCCAAACAAACATCAATTTACAAAAAAATTCAAAACAACAAAATATGTTTCACTGTGTGACTCCCGCGCTCGCCAAATTAAGCAATACGAAACGTACAATAACTTTGTTAAAATCGTCTGAAACCGGCAAATTGATACAAGGAATTCCTAAAATTATTCTCTGAAAACTATTAGGCTATCAACAAACTATGAGAACCTTCAGAATAAAGAGCAAATATGTTACCACCCCGGACTGCCTTATTCGAAGATGCCAGCCAATCAGCACTGACCGCTTAATTAAAATTGCGCCGTACATTAACAGTTGAGATGGACAATTCCATTGTGCCGCGGGTTACTGAAACATTAGAACATCTCGGACATGTGCTAATGACACATAACAAGTGGATCAATCAGTAAATTTCGCGGAATTTCGTATGTTTCCTGATTCAGTTAAGCATACAGTAAACGCGAAACCTGTTGTACAACATGTTTCCTTTATGTGGAACCCCGTTTGGATTTATCTAGTTGAAGAACGAGGAAGTTACAATGTGAAGTTTCTCGGCGATCGCATTCACTCAATTGAAACACTGTTGCGAGTTGGCCGAGCAGCGCGAAAGTTGTCACAAATGTCAGTGCCGGGGGAAAATGACGCATGCGCAGGGGCTATCTCCGAACTGGCTCATTGAACAAAACTTGGGTGAACTACATTTGGCTCTGACCAAAATGATCCTTTCTTGAATTAAAATTTCCAGCTGCACCTTTTTTCAGGCAACACAGCTTTAGCACGTTAATATTCTTGATGTCAAATAACACTCAGCCTAGTGATCACTAAAGCCCGCAGCGAAGGAACAAAAAAAGGTCCTACCCACGGGTCCGCAGGCGAAGCGCATCTGCAGTCTTTTGTTATTCCTTATGTTTTCAAATGCGCAGCACGTGCGATGCAGACTAGTGGATGGCCATCTCAATTATACAAATGCAGAGGTATACGCATGGGCGTTTCTGTCTACCTGTCTTTTTTTCTCACATTTCAGGCACCTTGACGGTAATCACAAAATGATTCGTTGGAGATTTGTGATCCACGGTGGGATTGATGGAAATAGCCGGCTGATCACATTTCTGCGATGTGCCACAAACAACTACGCTTCGACTGTCTTGAAGTGTTTCCAGGATGCTGTGAACGAGCATGGTCTGCCATCTAGGGTTCGCACCGACTGTGGTGGAGAGAATAGAGGTGTTGCACGTTTCATGATTGCTACCAGGGGGGCGAACCGTGGCAGCATTATCACAGGACGAAGTGTCCACAATCAGAGGATTGAGCGGTTGTGGTGTGAAGTGAACCAACGAGTTGGTTCGGTGTTCAGAGATAAGTTTTATGCTCTTGAAGAGGAAGGTATCCTTGATCCTGCAGATGAGCTGGACCTATATTGCCTCCAGTTTGTGTACAAGGACATCATCGATGAAGCACTGGACCAGTTCGTAACCCAATACAACCACCATCCGATTCGAACCGAACACAATAAGTCCCCACTACAGCTGTGGCACTCAGGTATGCATCAAAGGTATGGGAGAGGATACATGCAGAATGTCGAGGGCTTGGACCAGTCAGTTCCTCCCGGTGTTGACGACGTCACAGATGAGGATGATGGCTCTGTCCAGGTGCCGCAAACATCACTACTACTTGCTGATGAACATTTCAGACGGTTGCATGAAACTGCAATGCTGTTTCACGATGGTACCCATGAAGAGAGATATGCAGCTGTCAGACAGGTTTTGCAAGACATTATGGATCAGTGATTGTTGCTAGCTGGCCACAGCCATAATGGTGGTGAGTGATTGTGCATGCCACTTTGTTGATCTGGTTAAACTTGCAACTAAGTTGACCAAACTTGGACCTGTGACTGGCTGTGAGACATGTCTGATCTTAAGCTATTATGTGAAAAATTTCAAAATACATCTTTTGCAAATTCTTTTATGTTTTCCATAGTGCTGCTCTTTTCAGCTCGTTTGCAAAATTTGCATCGGATTGAAACAAAGCTTGGCACACACATCGACCTTCATGGAATCTTGGATGAGTTTGAGTGCGGGCATTGCCACCGATCACTGAACACGAATTTGCATTAATGCAAACTTTCCAAATGAAACATGAAAAAGTGGGTTGTGTGATGCCTCTGTTTAGTACTGGTTACAGTGAATGTCATTTCAAGGTCACCCAAGTTCAGAATTTGCATAATTCATGCACACAACCTCGTTGTTGGGAAAAAACAAATTGGTGGAAGAGGATTATCATTGGCAACTAAGCATAAACCTACGGGTTCATACGATTTTCTGTTACAGAGCTGAGTTTTTAGCTCACTTCAGCCATATGGCTGAGTGAGCTATATTGTGATGAGGCCTGGTTATCTATCTATAGCCATATGTATGTATCTGTTCACAATTGATTCAAATTGCTTCTCCTCCTGCAGCTTTTGATGGATCGTAATGAAACTTGGTCACAATGATGACTAAGTTATGGGTCATCAGGGGTGTCCAGGAATTTTGGGTCCAGGGTCTGATGTGGGCCGTGGGGCCCATTTTGCGGATAAACGCAAAATGCTCCTCCTCCTACAAATTTGTGTGCAGGGTACCGATCTTTGGTAATAAGTATGGTCCAATAGCTCTCTACCTTCGGGGTGTTCAGGACTTTTTATTCAAAGTCCCAATTGGGCCCGAGGGCCCATTTTATGAAATTTCATACAATGGTACTTTAATTGCTTCTCCTCCCACAAGCTTCAATTGATTTTCTCCAAAAGTACATGTAATAGTCTTTGGATAGAGGGCCATTGGGGGTGTTCTGGAATTTTGGTCTCTGGGCCCGGTTTGAGCCGTAGGGCCCATCATCTGAAATACCACAAAGCCATGTATCTCCTACAAATTTTGTTGCACAGTGCTTATGTTTGGTCATAATGGTGTTCTATTAGGTGTACCTGCATAGTGCTCTGGAATTTAGGGCCCAAGTTCTGGTGTGGGGCCCATCATGTGAAATCATGCAAAACGTATTGTTGTCTTACACTACTTATCTTCGGGATGTTCAGGGATTTTGGGTTCAAGGCCCGGTTTGCAAAATGATCTTCGTTTTACAAATATTCATAATGATGGCCTACTGTAACCAACGCTATCTCCGGGTACACATGTCAAACTCCAGTGTGAAATCATGCGAAATGCTTCTTCTCTTACAAATATTGGTGCGCAATGCTGATGTTCAGTCATAATGATGGTCTAACATCTATATCTTCTGAATGTTCAGGAAGTTGGGGTTGGTGGGTTCAAGCCCCAGTGTGGGTTTAGGGGCCCATAATCCACTGTCAAAATGAAATCATGCAACAATGCTTCTCTTCTTACAAATATTGCTGGACAATGCTGGTGTTTGGTCCAAATGATGGTCTCATACGCCTTTCGAAAGTGAACCACCGTTGAATTCATCAGTGAACCTCTGTTGAAAATTTGTGCTTCGGTCTTGTAAACAGCAACAAGAAGACACAAATGAATTTGCACTCGTGCGAGCCATTACAAAGCTTTGCATGTCGATTCGTATTGGGGAACAGGAAGTTTTCGTCCAATGCCCCCCTTGGGCCCTATAACTTGAATAAACAAATTTACACATCCAGAATGAGCTCTTGTTGCTAGTTCTCATTCTTAATTCGCTACAGGGTTCACATGGACTCCGTTAGGTGGACCCCTGTGGTCCCCCTTTCGACGTCACAGGACGTGTTGCGCAATAACATGAAGGGGAACAAACTGAAGATGAACGAAAGCAAGACCGAATTCATCAAATTTGGAAACATGGTCCAAATCACGAAATGCACAACGTCTGGAATCAACATCAACAAAGAACATATTCAGGACAGTACTTGTATCAAGTATTTAAGGGTTTGGCTGGACTCGATTCTCTCATTCAAAATGCATGTAACTGAAAAGTGTAAGCAGGCGATGTATACTCTTACCGTATAAGAGTGATACCTGATCACTTGAGTAAGGATTGTCTCGTGCAATCGTTAGTAGTCTCCCAACTGGATTATTGCTGTAGTTTGTTGTATGGTCTGCCAAACTCGACTTTAGTTAAACTACAAGATGTACAGAACTATGCTGTATCTTGCGTAAATCTAAGTTTGACAGCAATACTGCTGGTCTTAAGGAAATGCACTAGCTTCCTATCAGGTCTAGGATTTTGTGTCTTGGGGGAGGCCCCTGCTGAATAGTTGGGTATTTTTCTATAAGAGCGCCACACAGATACGGTGTATGATCGAGAGACAATTCTCCCAGGTATATCGTCCCTAGGATTAACTGTGTTCGGTCCTCGGGAATGGAATAACAACTATACTACTTTTAAGCGAACGCTAAAGACACATCTGTTCACTTTGGCGTTCACAGAATAACTTTGTAAAGCGCCGCTGCGTACTTTGTTGTGTTGTAGAAGCGAGCGCTATATAAATTATGTAATAATAATAACAGATGTTGATGAATTTCGGATTCGAGCGAAGTCATATTTGACGTGAGGTGGTGAATTAGTACAACCACAATGCCAGGCAGACCTGTTCACCAAGTGTCAAGAAAATGTTGTGGAATGTTAGTTTCATGCCTGTTTGCTCCTTCCTGTAAGATACAGGATTATAATACTCATTATACTTCGGAGTGGGATTGTCAATTGATAAGCCCTCAATTGTTCCCAGGCTTTTATGTACTGTAAATTTGCATTGCATTTTGTATTAAATGGAAGTTGACACAAGTCCCCTTTGTTCTTCTGTTTTATTCAATTTTCGGAGTAACATCTGTGCATAGCGAGAAAATTGAAGACTCGCCTTGGCTTCCAGGGCTTCTCATCCCGGCACCTTGGCCCAATCTGCATGCTGGAGGACGGGCCAGTGCTCACACGGCACCAGGTCGTCCTTGTTACAGCCGAGCATACTGTGACGCACCAGTAGCCACAAATTTCAGGCCAGCAGGGTCTGGAGTAGATAAAATTCTCCATAGTCTGGAAGATCAATTGTGTGCATGCTGAACATTCTCCCTCATTACTTTCAGGGGAGATACGCCTCAACTGAAAAATGCTGTAGTTTCCTGGTTTTGCTATGGCAGCAGTGGCGGTGCCCATCTTGTGATTACTTGAATTCCCTCTTCAATTTGGACTTGATGGACAAGAAAAAAGGGACAAGACTTGTGAGTTTCATGGATCAGACTTCTTGAAAGATAGGTGGATGCTGTGCTACATGCTTTGACAATCATTCAAGATATATATGATGTGTAGAAAGAAAAATACCAACTCTGAATAAACTTTTGGCTGGGATGGTTTAGGTGTGCAAAACATTTATCGTTGTTATTCTGTAGGCACTCATCTGTATCTCTACAAGGTGTACATCGAACGATGACAAAGCATCTCTGGTCTAAACCCGATATAGCAACAGCATGTTTCAAGTTGCATATTGATTTTGAGGTTATAAACAGTAACAAATTCCCAATTCAAAGGAAGTACCCGGCAGAGCTCAAAGGTAGCAATCCAGGATGGGTACATGGTCCCTATGTGGAAATCTGTGTCTCTTATAGATCATCAAATTTGCATATCTCAAACTACAGCATGGTTGAGCTACTATAATCCACATGCCAGGCTATAAGATCTGTCATTGCCAAACTTGCAGCACATGCATTGCATTCATACATTTATCTGAAGAAAATGCAAGAGCACCCAATTGGGTAGCATCTAGTTGGGGGATGCTATAGACTATTGTGTGAAAACACCACTGGAATTTAGCCCACGATTCATTTTAAGAATTTAATTGTCTGCACGGAGGAAATAAAAACCTACAGGTTTTCAATGTAAATGGGCATGGTTTTGTATGGTCTGATGTTCCCCATACAATCGGTTACAAAACCTGAAACATTGACAGGGCTAGCACAAAAGCGGGTATCCCAAAAACAAAATATAATATTCAGTTGACACTAAATATAAATTTGCAACAAAACAAATGATGAAAGTGTTGAAAAATGAAAGGCTGGCATTAGATTGGGTATCCCATAAAACTATGTACAATGTTTAAAACCCAGCAGTGAAAACTTAGATGGGTACACGGGCTGCCCCATGCACAGCTCATTGACAATGGGTTGAACCAACTTTGGAATTCCACTAACAAGGACTAAACAAGCAACAACTACCCGCCACACCAGACTTTTTGTACTAGAGTCCGTACTCGTACTCACTCAGATATGCTGTACTCATACTCTGGTTTGAGTACTCATAATAAGAGACAAAATCTAAGAATATATTGCCTAACAATTAAGGCACTTGCTCAAACCAATCAACTGTATGTGACACTGGATTGGGATCAATTACTGAGTCAAAATCAAGGCAGGGCTTGTGTTTGGTCTTGTTCAGCTTGTAATGAGGGTGGCTGATGGGAGTTCCATCCCATTATTACTGAGCAAAACAACTTGGCAAATGTTACAGGAGTTGCAAGTGTGTGTTCTTCATAGAACATTTTGGACTATGACAGTTTTGTGTTCACTCTTGAAAACCGAAAGTCTTTTTCTTATCCAAGTTGTTCTACTTTTTGAGATGTACATTTTTTTCAGTGTGAAGACTGATTAAAAAAATCATAGCTGTGTAGCATTAATCACTGTATTAGGTACTATTTTGTATTATTCCATGCTCAAATAATTTTGTGGACTAGTACTATATGCCTCCATATGTGGTCAATTCAATTAGCTGCTTCGCAGTGATGGCCAGCAATTACTACCACCTTGCCCAGTCTTCAGAAAAGTAGCTGAATGATGATGACAGTTGATACCTAACTCTGGTCAGATGGTGATGTGACATACATCACAGTCCCGGAGAAGAATATGGCTGCTTGCCACCTTGACTCCGTCGTCTGAGCACTAGTTGGGAATAGGAGGCAAGTTATTGCTGGTGCCCATCCACAATCAGCATGGGTGCAGATAGGGTTTCTTTGTTTGAGCCATTGTGACGAGGATGGCTTCCTGAACCCATATAGTCTCAGATATTATTATCATAATGATGGCTGGAGAACTTGTACTCAGTAGTGTTGTGTATTCGTACTCATAAGCTCTGTACTCCTACTTGTACTCATGGGTTTTGTACTCGTACTCATATTGATGTACTCGGGCTAATGTACTCACACTACAAGTCTGCACCACACCCTTCCTCAATGACACATAAAAAGTAAGGATCACATACAGTAGTCCAAACATCGCATTCATATAATTGCATAGGCCCTGTGGGTTTCTCAATATGAGCACTGTAGAAAGTGTGAAAGCGTCCAATTGTGTATCATCTTGTTAGGGCATATAGACCACTGAAAAGACCTCTTCTACCTTGTGAAAAGTATTTACAAGAACAATTCTGAGAGAAAAGGTAACCATGCAACCATGCATGCTGCCTCTTTATATAGTTTCCCTTGATATGGCAGGGTTTTGTATGGTCTGATTGGCCCCATACAATCAGTTACAAAACCTAAAACATTATGTTGACAGGCTGAGGGCTAGCACACAAGCTGGTGTATCCCAAAACGAAATATAATAAACAGTAAACTACAGTCGACGCTAAGTATAAATTTGCAACAAAATGAATGAAAGTGCTGAAAAATGAAAGGCTGGCATATTAGATTGGGTGACCCATAAAACTATGTACCATGTATAAAACCGGGCAGTCAGAAGTTACATGGGTACACTGGCAATGAATGACTGGCATTAGAGTGGGTATTACACAAAACTATGTACAATGTATAAAACTGGGCAGTCAGAAGTTACATGGGTACACTGGCAATAAGAGTGGGTATTACACAAAACTATGTACAATGTATAGAACCGGGCAGTCAGAAGTTACATGGGTACACTGGCAATAAGAGTGGGTATTACACAAACCATGTACAATGTATAAAACCGGGCAGTCAGAAGTTACAATTGGTACAAATAATTGTTTTCTATTAAACTTGACACCATATTTTCACCTAGAACAATTTATTAGTTCTACTGCAACGTCACAACGGATTGCGAAATTGGGACTTTACCTAATTTTAGGTAACAAGGCGACTGCCCCCCAGTGTCTTGCCTACTGCCGCGATCAGTGGTCTGTACGATCACGTCGATCAGTCACCATGCAAACAAGTGACCCCTGCTCTCTATGCCCCCCCCCCCCCCTATTGTGGTTTTTTTAATCGGGACAGTAGCATGCCATTGCTTGCACAGGGGAAAGGAAAAGGGGTGACATATGGTAATGGCTTCCACCTGGGGAACTGACAAGAAATCAATAAATGAGAGTATTTGGTGGCAAAAAGGTGGGTCAGTTGGTGTATATGGGGAGCCAGTCAGAGCGAAATGGTTTTTGGCAACCACCACCTTCAAAGCCACTTTGTCCCTCCTTGGTTCATGCGAGGCAAAAAGGCTATACTAAGGCTTATATAATTAATAATCTTCTCTGAAGTAACCTCGCAAAAAAAGATCAAGGTGAAAATGCTCAAGGATGGTGCTCAAAGATGAATCGAAAATAAACTGTTCAGTACCACAAGGTCGAATGTGTATAATATAATAGTTAGGAAATTCATGAATACAAATGATGGTGGAAATGGAGATGTCCCTGGAATGCAATAAAGAAATGCTTCAAGATAACAGCTGTTCGGAAAATGATATTGGTCCTAGAGCCTCTGGCAGAACGATTGTCTGGCAGCTCTTGGCCAATGGACTGCGCCTTATTGGGGATGTCGCAGTTCTCAAGAATCTTCAAATTGTACGGACGGATAGTGTTACTTACAAAACCAAGTTGATTTATTGAGGGGCATTCACCTTGCCAAATGAATGAAGTAGAAAAATATTGTGTGAATCGACCCGTATTTGGGAAAACTTGCATTGTTTGTTAGAAATTTAAAGGGCAAGTCCAGCCAACATGATTAAATTCCATAGCATAGTGGATTGAAAATGATGCAAATCGATCTCTGTTTCAAATTCATACCATGTTCGGTTAGGAAGTTACAAAATTTTTACGAAGATTACAATTCATTCAGTTAAAAATCGGAAATTTTATGACGTCATATCTACAAAAAGTAGGTTGCCAATTTGTCTAAATTCCCAAATAGTATGAAATTTCAAGAGGCCATAACTTCTTAACCGAATATGCTATGAAGTTGGAACAAAGTGGTAACTTTTATTACTCTATAATATTATTACATCAAAATAAGTTTTCATTTGGCTGGACGGTTCCTTTAAAGGCCAATGGAAGCGATAATTGCCGAAAATTAGGATTTCTTTAAACTACGTCCGATCGTCTTGGCACTAACATAGATGAAAAGAGCGTATTTCAAAACCCCTAAATCCCAAAATTCAAATTCCAAACTCATTTCATCTTTGAATTATCTACACTAATCCTTCCGGACCTGTGACGTCACGCGGGGGACCCAAATGGATACTGCTATTGAGATTACACAGTAATTAACGATTTTTCGTTCCTTCATAGAAGAGGAACGATAATTAATTTCAATTTTTGAAATCAATGAAAATGTTCCTCTGTACATTCCTAATAATAATGTGTCTTCTCATTCAAAAAAAATTCACCATTTTCGTGTGGGAGTATTTTGAAGGAAGGAAAATTTGCATTGACTTTGTATTGAGGAGGTCTCATTTCTCCCCCGCGTGACGTCATAGGACAATAATTACGCGTCATTTTCTCTGTTTTATTGATTGAAAATCAGTTTGACAGTTGGATTTTCTTAGTGTCCTGACCAGAAGGGATCATAATCGGCAAAGTCATGTTTAGCACTTCCATTGTCCTTTAATATTATTTTTGTCGAGTATAGTGGCAATTACCTAGGGACCGCACAAATGCGCGATTGCGGCTTGCGCTTTTTGTGATCCATTGTGTTTTTTCCAACCTGACGTGTTTTTTTTTTAACCCAAATTGTTTCAAAATTGTTAATCCCAACCAATACTTCTGTGCGGCGAATAACAACATTCATAAAATTAATCGTGTGTTTGATTGCATACGATCCGAGTGACAATAGACATTGTTTACTACGCGCGCCCTATAAATTGTATAATGCATGCCGTCCCGCTCTACTGCGTATGAACGTAACCGGTTTGATCCGATCTAGAATAGGCACTTCCGGTACATGGCAGAAATGCGCCACGTGGCTAGTCTTCGATCTCTATTGTGCAATGATTGTGACCAGTGATCGTTTGATTGGCGATCAACAGTACAGAAAGCCTTAGTTCATTACTGTACGGTAGCTCACTCGAGGAGATAGCAATTGCAGAGCGGGGGTGAAACTTTTTTCGAAGTTTTCTTTCAATTTACACTATCTAAGTACAGTACTGATGCGCAGTTTGCATGGTTAGACAGCTACGAATGTTCTCTCTTAGATTCTGTTAATTTTCTAGAAAATGCAGTTTGCAGGAAGATTTCATCGCAGTTCATAAATTTATTCAATTTTTTTACGTCGCGAGCTTTAACGAAGCCATTCATGGCTATGAATATTGCCTTCGGTAGTGTGTACCAGGCGCTCGCAGTCGCGCACGTTTCGTTACGGCAGAATCATAATGGTTCAGTAATACAGTGCATGCAACATGATCGCAAGTAACCCCTAATCAGTTTCCCCTTCTCGAAAATGCAACGCCCCGAGGCGTTTAATAATGGAATAAATATGGTATTCAAGTCATGATATCGGTTCACAAATATCACAGATCTCAGGAACATTTGCTGGGCCCATTGTTACATCATTCCAAAGAAATTGATTGCCTCCTTCATCACCTTCATCACATGTGACTTGAAGCTCCCATAGTCCTTGAAGGCTACGGGAAATACAATAGAGGCAGCACATGTGTTGGCAAACGGGGACATTTCATCTGCCTTCATCCTGTTCAGGTCCAGGGTGATCTCCTTGAGATCCTGGTATGTCAGGTCCGTGCCAGTTGCGAAGACAGCAATGGCACTCGAAGCTTCATCGTCTGAAATCAATAGGGAACATTGTAAAAGCATTTAATGATATTGACGAGCGGATGATATACTGTGAGTAATATCATGTTAATCTGATTTACAATAAGGTCAACATCTATGTGATCCGAACAAATTCATGAACATTACCCATTTGAAAATTGAAAATTCCTCGATTTGATTTGATTGATACTGGTTTAGGAAGCCACTGGGGCTCATCAACGAACCCAGACCAGTATTGATCGTGGATGAGAACCAGTGACAAGTCGCCTCCTCTTTTCGACTAGTGCTCGGCAGTGTTGTAGTCCATTCCGGCGAGTCCGAGTCCTTGACCAAGTCCTTATCATCTGAGTCTGAGTCCTCAGTTGTGTCCGAGTCCCCGAGTCCCTATTGGAACTTGGCATTTCGGCAGAAATGTATGGCATTAGGTTCAAAACAGTAGCATAAGTTACAATTAGTTGGAATTAGTCGCGGCATCATCTGTCTCAAAACAGAGTGAACTATTATATTACTTAGTCATATAAATGAATGCAATTTCTTTCCATCTGCTTCACATCATGCTGTTTTCACATCTGCTTTTTTGTAATGGGCATCAGAAGTAAAATGCAGCAGTGTCAAAACTAACAAAATAAATGACATAAACATCAAATAGGCATACACCCACCTCCCACTTCCAACCATTTGGAAGCAGTTTTGAATGATAAGCATTTTCCAAATTTCCCAGACATTGCAGTTTTCAATTTGCATTTCAAGAACATTGGGTTGTCTTTGTAGACAGGCCAGCACGGTGTCTCTTGAGAATGCCACCTCTTCTAGTGGCCATTCCAAAAGGGACAGTCAATGACACTAATGACTAACTATCAGAAATGAACAAATTATGATATTGACGAATAAGACAGCAGTACATGGCATTCATTATCGATGTTTGAATATCTACTCTAGGCTGTTTTTTTCAGGATTTTCCCGCAGATTTTATGCCCAGTCTTGAAGCCGGTCTCGGACAGAGTCCTCCAGCACTGGTGCTCAGATATCGAATCAGGGGTGTAAGTTAATCCCAACCTGCTCCTGGGACTGCCATTTTACGTCCCCATCCGACGGACGACCAGTGATTCCCCTGCTTTCTCGAACCCTGGAGGAGCGAAAGAATTACGACCCACGTGACTGCTCACAATCATCCGGGGAGATTTATTGTGAAAAAACATGGAACAATCCCCCAGACAGAAACCCACAAGTCCATTGCACCACAGCAGAACCAGGATGTAGACCAAGACCTCTCCAATTGAAAGTGCAGCACGGCCACCTTTGGAAAAACACGCTGAACTCTGTTCTTTTGCATGCAAAGCGTCACTGATACCGTTCGCCAATCTTCTGCTTCTTATGGAGTAACATATCATTCTAAGGTTGATGTCTCGTAACCTAGCTTTGATGTGGCTCCCAAACCTGTATGAGGATCGTACTAGCATCACTTCATCTAAACCAGTCAAAATTTCATTCTTAATGATTCAACACATCATCCATTGACCACTCTTTTACTTGTGAAACTTTCAAAACCAAAGACAGACCATTTCTACCAACTTTCAAGCAAATCAAATTTTAGGATGAATTACAAATGGCCATGTGTCACTCAAGCATGTCCATCAATTCATTGTAGTATCAGGCCATGTTATGTATCAGGCCATCCCGTGAACATATAAGAAGGTCATGCACTTTGCAATTTTTCGCTATATAAATTTGATTAGGTCAGCTGTAGATTGTGCGAACAAGCCATAGCGAGTACTGCTCAAGAAACACATGGGATATACTCTCAACAAAATGCTCCTCTTTGGAAGATAACATTTTTTAGTTTTTCACACAATGGCTCTTTTGGCTCCTTGATAAACCTCTGACCTTGATTTCTTATTGATCACAGGTAACTCATGAGTTAATAAACATCCATCAAGACATGAGTATTCACGGGCAGGCAACATGAAACCTAACTTGGTAAGAGGTACATTTTGCTGATTTTCACACAATGGCTGATCGAACTACGAAAGCTCAATTAGCTTAGCAGGCTAGAGCTGAAATCAATGACACAGAAGAATTATCTTACCAATTTCATCCATCAAACGAATGATGAATTTGGCCGTGTCGGAGTCGTCTCCCGATAGGCGGTCCAGTGATGGGGCGACCAATTTCTTCAGTTCATTAGAGAGGATTGGCGCTGGCGAGAATAGTGTGCACATGTATGATGGGCTCATCATCTTGAACGGGAATTTGTCTTTGCACTTCATCCCCCTCTGAATTGCAGTGATGGCAGCCATCCGCATACCGATTATGTAATGGTATATAACGCACGTTACTAGATCATGCTTACATGTGACCTGCAAATGAGAAGAATTTTGGAGGACATAGTAACTGAAAGGAATCTCAGATATGATCCAGTGTGCACCATGCATAGTAACTATCATCATTTGTCCACAAATAGCTAAATGGCTCAAGGCAGTAGTCCAGAGATTATGGGATTGATCCACGCATTGTATCCTTGAAGAAAAAAGAGTGCATTATATGGGAATGCACCCTTGCCGAACTTGACTGGTTAGTGCGATTTCCGAACTGAACTGATTTTATTCATTTTTTGGAAGAAAAGTTCATTGGAAACTCCAAATCCATATATGATCCATCAAACTATTATCCCCATTGTAATGGAATGGGCCATTCCATTATTGCATAGGTATATTATAATGATGAGCTTCACAAATTTCATGTGGAACCCCAAAACGATAGGTTTTCATTGATGGGGCCAGAATAACACTTTTTCCCCATTTCTCACCCCAAAACGACACCTGGTCTACACCAAAAACATTAGGATTCTTTCACTACCCATAAGAAAGCTACATACCAATTTTCAGCTTGATAGGACATAACATTGCACACTTATTGCTTCCAAAGCACTTTGACCTTTGTTGACCTCCGACCTCACCCCCAAAACACTTAGGGTTCATGTACTCCTCATGGGGAACATACCCACCAATTATGAGCCTCATCCATTCAGGTGGGTTGAGTTAATGTGTAACAAGCCAAAAACAATTATTGTTTACTATTTCCCCATTTTTTACCAAAAATGACCCCCGGTCTGCAACATAAGAAAGCTACAGACCAAATTTCAGTTAAATAGGACCGACCAATCTGGACATGTTTACAAGGTTTTCAGACTTTGACCTCTGATCTGACACCAAAACAATAGGGATCATGTACTCATTCTGATGAACCCATATACCAAGTATGAGCCTCATCCATCAACATGGGGTCAAGTAATGTTTACAAGCCAGCCATCACACACATATGATACATACACACACACATGCATACATGACTGCATAGATTCCTCTGACTTCGTCAAGGAATGAAAAATGAACAGATGCAAATTTCTTTGCTTTGTAACTCATAAACTAAGCACATTTTTTAGGACTTGCCCTTTAAGCTAAATGACCTCTGGCGACCCCGAATGTACCTTCAAATTTTTCAGTATATTTTTTTGCAGTATATACCCACCAATTTTCGTACAAATCAGACAAACTTCTAAAAAATGAATGACATTTACCATTTTTATGAAAAATGTTCCCCTTGATATTATGGACCATGACACCAAGTTTCATGAAAATCGGATAAACTTCTAAAAAATGCATACGTTGTGGTAATTAGATTGATTAATTACCACTTCAGACACACTAAATGACCTTCAGTGACCTTGACTGTGCTAGTACATGTATTGGGGGTGCAAATAGAT
>JAUOBX010459757.1:0-10346 GCA_032360705.1 Eupentacta quinquesemita
CAGCTCATGCACTGTATGTTCGGGGATCCCTCGTCTGGATTCGTCAGAGACCTGGTCCCAGATGATGGAAGTTTAAATGACTCCATCCAAAACATCAAAGAAAGTGGCGACACACAAAAGGATTTGTAAGTAGCATAAACAAAATAATGTGATTAGGAAACGTGGATGATTATCTGCAATGTTCAAGTATGGAACTAGGAACATTAAGACGCGATCAACTCCTCTCGGGAATAACGTGGTATAAGCTTGCGTATTTCGCTGCTTTTTACCATAGTTATTGAGTTTATTCCCTAGCATTGGTAACTTTCTACCCAATGGTCATTCATACGTGTTGAAAATACTCCCCAATGATTGGCCGAAACAGGTCAGCTGACCGTGCATTCACGTGTAGGTGATGCACGGGATAATGCACGGTAGATCCCCGGCCGGTGGATATGGATATGCCGATCTAGCGCGTCAACCGAGTAACTGGATTTGCGCGTGTCCGGTGCATTGTCTAGTAGGCTACGACGAGTGGGAAAAATGCTACACAGTTGTATGCAGCTGTCGCCGTCGCGCGATATAACTTCGTTTATCCTTTAGATGTGGAACGCGCAATACTCCCGCGTCGATAACTCACGCGTCAATAACAAACCCTACGCGTATTGGTTGTGCAGAATGGCCTCATTGAGCGCATGACTCGTCTCGCGTGGACCATGCAATGAAACGCGCGTAGGACGATAACACGCGCGATGTATATTTGCGTATAGCGCAAAGTAGACGCGTTCGGATTGGAGCAGCCATTTATTCGCGTAGGCCATATGCAGAGTGCGCGTCTATACTTCCTGATGGTCATATGATAGAAGGGCTTATTATTGTTGCTATTCTATGTCGAGCATGTATACCGTTTGCTATGTCGTTCGTACATAGTTTATCTTTCATGATTTGGTCATTCATCTTTTTACTGAATGCCAACTCGATTTTTCTATCAGCTTTCTTCAGAATTCAAACATGAACATAATTTATTATGATCCTTATTATTTCCTTCGCCTGAAACGCGTCTTGTCACCCTAACTATAAGAGTACAATGCGTGATGTTTATACAGATTCCAACTGTTCATATCTCTCAATTCCCGCAGCCAATCGGTGATGCTGGTTGTTCTACAGCAACATGGGGATATCCTACGGGAGCTGGCGAAGAACAACAAAATATTCACCGAGAACCTGGATAATGTGAATTTCCTGGTGAAGGGACACAGTGATATGATTGACAGTAGGAAATCACAGCGATGAACCAAGAACCCGAACGAGTAGAACTTATAAACGGTTCGGACGAACACCTCATGCACGTAGTATTCATAGAAGGGGAATGGATAACGGATTACTGTTAACATTCGATGACCAATCTTATGATTGAACATTACCCTCTACCCAGCTCACAGCTACTACCAACAGACCAGCATCCAGGGGTTACTGCTCTTAATGATAATTTCAGTTTTACCCAGTAATTGACCTATAATGACCTTGACATGCACACAAAAATGTAAAGTATTCTACATGACGACCCATCATGCCGTTCACATCATCTACGTTTCCCCCCCGATTACACGGACAGACGCACACACACACATATACTTGCATTGTTTCCGAGGACTCCATTGTACGTTGTTTCCGTTGTACTCGTGATCTGAATCCCAATTTTAACAAAAGATATGACGATGAAACATTACCGAAAAACTTGAACATTCGTTGAGATAACTTGCTATGACGCTTCTGTCCAGGTCCTCGGAAAGCATGTACCGCCCCACGAACACAGTGGACTGGATACATTCGTTGGGCGAGGTATCGGGGAAAAGAACTGGAGCGGACACTAGCAGAGCAAGAGACTGGCTCCCGGCATCACCGAAGAGTAACGAGTGTTCGCAAGGCAAACCCACGGACCCTGCCTAAGTCCTCTGAAGAACCGGAAATCGTTCCTGAAGCCATATACTCATGCATACTGTAAGGATGTACGGTGAAGTTAATCCAGTTGAGTTGAGTTAGATTGCCACATGAGCAAATATTTCCTTGTGCTCTCCCGGCCACAGCGATTCTCGGGCAATGTACTCTATCATCGATCGCCCCACTCTACCCAGGTGCAAATAGGCACCTCAGTGTTAGGTGTAACTTGTGTTGGGGCGCATCTCAGTGCAATACATACCTATGTAAGTTGTACCAGTTGACCATGGTAATATTTTTGAAGTGCACCTATTATAACTTAGTTCAAGTGACCTATATAAATCCTCCAGATAGTATTTGTTGTCACGAACAGGTTTCAAGATTAGTACGAACCTTCATTAAAAAAATAATTTTGCTGCTGTCTTTCTTATGGAGTAAACAGCCATAGCAAACGGCACTGATAGTTTCCTTAAAAGAGCAAATGTCACCTGAAATGGAATTTCATCAAACTTGTATCTAACAAATGTCATGAAATACCTGATATATTACCATAATCACCATCTTTGGTTTAATCATCCATATCATACCATACCATCTCATCATTATCATTATAAAGCAATCCGTACTGCATAAACTAGGTGACAACATCATCTTGGAACAGAATACAAATAGTAAACATTCAGAACGCCGATGTCTCTTTTCATTATTTACTACTCATTCATGTAACTTAATACTGTTACTATGATGTGAATACTCTAGCATGACGATAGCATGATTGTTTCATACTGTGGTGGACTTGGTTTGAAGCTCCGGTGTCATCCCATCTGGGTAGGGAAGGGTGATGCTCGGGACTGCGATAACTGCATATTATATAAACGTTTAACTCTGTGGTATACGCCCAGTCGAGAATAAGCTGGGGCATAACAGGGTAGGGGATGTGTAGAACATATTCTCACTTTGCGCCTCCTTTTTGACTATGTATTTTGCCGTGAAACTAAGTTGTTCTTGATTTTTGCTGATTTTAGTAAGGCATAAGATAGGGTGCCACGGAAAGCACTTGTCTCTATTTTGCGAGATATGGGGTGTGGGGCCACTGTGGTGATGGTTTTAGTTGTGCTTTATAGTGATGCAAGATTGGTACTGGGGACGGCAGTCATAGTTACATCTTCAGGATTATGTCAAGGATCCCCTACAAGTTGTTGGCTATTTACTGTATATATTGACCAATTTGTTCGTGAAATAAACAGCGTTGTTTGAACGATGGTTATTTAGGTTGGCTACACTGTCTGCTTTTGATGGATGATACTGTTATTCTAGCCACATCTCGAGAGCGGTCGATGGAAAAATTGGATATTTTATATACTTTCAAGACTAAGATGATGGTCATCAGAGGTAACCACTTGGATCGTGCCCCAACCGTCACTGAGAGTATTACAGTTTATAACTGTGATGAGTATGTTTATTTAGGGGCGGTATTCACCCAGGATGGGAAGGTTGCTTCTTCTGTGAGGAGCCATGTTAACAACAAGTTCCTGAAGAAGAATGTGGACTTCCCCTTCTGGGTGAAGAAGAAGGTTCTGGAGGCCGCGTTATTGTCTTGCATTCTATATGGTTGTGAGGCTAGGTTAAATAATGGTGCATCATTAGTAGAAGTTACGTACCGGAAGTTGATCAAATCCATTCTTGGCGTGAGGTTATCGACTCCCAATGACCTCTGTCTGTTAGAAATGGGATGGCTATCTATTACGGCCAAAGTGAAGGAAATTCAGAGGAAGTTTATTAGTCGTATTATTCAGAATCGTCGTGGTATGAGGGATGACCCGTTCATGACAGTTTGTGAGTTATCTATTACGAAGGCATATTGGGTGCTAGTGATTTCGAACTCACTGATATGTACCAGAGAAAGCAGGAGGTTCGGCTACTCGACCGTATTAAATCTCGTTTGTATGTTGAGTTGAACCCAGAATTGATTACTCCCTCTATTCATACTGATAATTCAGTTAAGGAGTTCCAAGGGATTGTTGCTTCTAGGTACAGATTGTCATCACATGATTTGGCAGTTGAGAGGGGGCGTGGTCACGTCGCCCTTACCAGGAATGCCTCTGACTTTGTGGGGAAGTTCAGAGCACTAGACATGTTGTTTGTTCGTGTAGTCACGTTAGGGAAATTCGTAGGAATCATCGTTATATTGATTTCTGCAGTTGGCCAGGTTTCTGGCAAGGTGAGGCTTCCTCTGTGTGCGAGGTCTTATATGCTATTAATAGTTATTTTGTAAAACCCTGAGAGTTCATTAGAGTTACTGTTGTATTGTGTATTTCGGTGGCGTACTATAAGAATGTGTTTATGCTTCCACCTATTCTGCTCCACTCGCTCTATGCATATTTATTTGTTGTACGATTATTGTGCCCACTTGAGATAAATAAATTGACTAACTAACTAAGCATGTACGTCGTCTCAGTTCTTGATGACATGATCTGATTGGTGGGTGCAGTTTGCAGGTGATGCACACTGCGTATGGTATCGGTTATAGTTTTGTGACTTGGCTGATTCAGGAACAAAGTTTAGAGCTAGTATGTAGCCAGTCACAGCCATTATTTAGAGCAAATAAGTTTTCATTCCATTGGTCCGCGGCATCAATCGGTAGGAAATGGATCATGCATGTAAATGCCGTCTCAGTTCAACTCGAAATAATTACATTGGTGATCAAGGTAAGGATCCCTGTCGGAATCGAGAGCATAAACTCCAAATCGCAAGATTTCACAAGGGTTGAACGTTTCTCCAAACCTTACAATCCCTAATTCTAGCACTGAATGGAATCGCCAATGGCGGCAACTGTTTTTAAATCGTCGTAACCGCTGGTGACGTCGCTGTCACGCTTGAGCCTCCAAACAAGGCCCGGAAGATCTGCGCACTTCGTTGACAAATGTCATCAGTCCTCCTGTTTCCCCTATAACATCCCATCGTGGTAGATGCACATGACGTTAGACAGGTGCTAGACGTTCTTGAAGGGTCGCCGCTGGCATTGCGCTGTCAGGTTGAGTAGGCCTACGTGAAAGATTCGCAGCTGGGAATGTGTGCATTTGACTGTGTGTTATATGTGTTCTCTCCTCCGCTCTGCCAGTATTTCACGAATAAAAATAGAGAGTACAATATACCGTGACTATGTTACACGAAATCTGTGTTAATTTGGCTTGCTGACCACGTGTACGATAGTTCATTCGACGTTTCAAATTTACTTCTTGGCTTCGAACAACCTCGAAAGAGTATACTATTTCAAGAAAAGTGACATTCAGGCTAACATGACAGGACACATTTTCTCCCAGCACATGTCCTCCAGCAAAATACCCGCGACATCGGAGCCATGCCTGACAATAGTTCGCTGTAATCTGTGTAATGTCAGTTGTTAATTCGATACGTCGGCAGGTGGACATGTAACGAGTTTGAGGCCCTTAGCAACTTTAGGGGTTTTCTTCCTGGACGCGGAAGAATATTGGAACTAGAATAATATTACGTGGTTGTATGTCTCGGTTGACCTCCCTAGAGAGGGGAAATAAATAAGCTCGAACCCCTATAAGAACTATTCTCTCAACGCGTTACACACATAGCTAATCACATGCTCGACACGGCGGTCCAACATATTCGTGGTTTCTTCGGGAGACTATAGGCAGTTGACTCAAACAATATAAACATTGAATTATTATTCTTTGCACTCTTCGGAAAATACCTATTTCTCTCAGTACATCAAATATTTTCATTGCAAAAAATGCCATGCCACCAAGGGTCTACAGAAGACGCCGAGTTCATTTCTAGGGCTAGTGTCTCCGTTCATGCTATGACTTAAAGTTTGGGTATGTTCCAACATCATTACAATACCCATAAACTACAGACATTCTGATACGAGGCAGCCAGACTCCGTGGTCCACGGTAATGAGGTTTACTCGTTTGGGCACTGGTTTAACATATAGAAAAACCATGGATAACGTCGCCATGGGAGAGGGAGTTTGCTGCGACCACTTGATAGTGACGCACTGTGCGTGGTTATCGTGCCATTGACCAGCTTCTAGCTACGCCCTCTATTCTGCGTTGATCAGGCCTGAATTCATGTCGAGGTGGTGACACTTCCCAGCTTCATGCTGTAATCACGGGATTGAAGCATCTGCCAGCGTGAGCTTAAAAGTTAAAAAAGGTTCGCGGCTTCATTCGAACATATCTTCTATGTGTGCCAAACAGATGAAATATGTACGAAACAAACTCGTTTCTTGTTCCGCGATTCAGGTCACACAGTATACGCACGTCTCTCGATACTTTGAAAATCGTTTAGTTAGTTAAGACTAGGAAGTGCCTCGGACGAGATTCATATTCAGGTGTGTCATTTATTCACGAATATGGGAATTGTAATCAGTATAGTTTTCGGTGTAATTACTTTCCGTCAGTTCATGACGATTCGTCGCAGTTAGTTGAACAATAATTTGTCACTCTGGTTATTGGGACGTGTCTCTACCATGGAACTATCATGTTGTGATCCTAGACCATTCATCACTCTCAACGATGAAGAATGAACGCACCACCCACTCACTGGATATCAGTGTCGTTGTGGTGACAGGACGGTAGAAGTTGCCATCTTCTATCACGCATATCTGTCGACAGCAGTTGCAGCCAGTTCAGTCCGGTCCAGTCGTTCATCTTGGCAGACCAATTTCTCCTCTGACGTCCACGTCTGCATCCACTCTCCACAGTGCCCTGGAATATGACCTTGCAAAGGCTGCCATACTTTTGTATGGGCCCAGCAGGTCTCTGATCATTCCTCCGACACTATAGTCATTAGTCATTGTCATTGATCTTACGATCAGTGTATAAGATGCCCAGTAGATTTCTCATGCATTTGGTCTCAAAAGCCTGGATTCGTCTCTCATTTCCAGCCAGACGGGTCCACGTCTCACAGCTGTAGGGTAGGATGGAAACAAGCGATTTGGAAGAGCCACAACCCCCATATTTAACCAACAACTTGTTGATGATGTTGCCAATCACCACGGAGTAAATGTCCATATAAACATATTATGTGTGGGCAGGAGTCTTGTGTGTTTGTTCTACTTATCGTGTATGAACAGGCGTGTGGTAACGTTATATATTTTATCGCAATAATTATCCATAAATCCATGTCCAAGCGTCTACAAAAGTCGTCCTCGTTTACATTATCGGATTGAGCCTAATCGAATAATTCACCGAACATGTGCGTTCGAAACGGGTTTCGATCGCGCCTGGAATGCTTCACATTATGGAAGTGACGGATTGATCTGGTGGCGGACAGTTACGTGTATATTGTTATATTAATCTGATAATGTCAATATGGAGTTGCCTTCGATCAGTGGATAGATATCCGGTTAATCCCACAAAGAGCACATAGTTGGAACTGAAGTAGGATGTGGCAACCCTTCATTGAGTCACGTGACATGTAACGAGTTGGAGTTCAATCGCCAAATAGAACGAGTTCGCAAGACGAAGTATTCGATCAGGATTCTATCGAGACATTACACAAGCGAGGGGATAACTTAATATTGTACCAGCGGTTGACGGCCTCAGTCAGGTTCTTGCTGTCACGAATTCAGTCAGAATTGTAAACTTGTATCCGAACAAAGAACAATATAACACTCATGTCGAGCGTACGTAGTGGGATGCCACCATGGGATGACAGCACTGATAATTCGTATCCTTTTTTCGATGATGATTCTCTGATGAGAACATTCGATCAATCGAACAGGCGACCGACTGGACTTATCGCGAAATACCTCTAAACGGCCTGTTATACTGTTTAATTCACGGCAACAGATCGCGTAATAAATAGTTCGACGCGCATTGCGCATATTTGAGAATTGCAGATGACCAAATTTGTTTTCAACAAAGTGACGGGGGAGAAGGGAAACCCTTCGTTACCTTGCAAGGCAACCATCACACATAAGAGTGGACATGCCAAAGAAAAGAAGAAGAAAGATCCAGTCCGTTGGATACTCCTCTTAGTTCAATATTGTAGCTGTATGTCGCCGGAGGCATGCTGTGGAAGCTCTCCAAGTGGAGGAATTAACTTTTTTACATCTGTTTGCGATGGGAGATGTGACAATTATTGATGTTCGCGTCAGCTCAAGTGTCGGAAACTGTTCAATGATTCGTCGCGGCCTCTTGTTAAGTACATGGAAGAGAGATATCCCTAATCGGTACAGTGAATGAGTTATGGATGAAAGTAATCTGCACGCCTTACCTAGTTTTCTAGATTATAGCCAAAATATGGCTAGAACGGACTAGAAATGAGAGAATCTGATCCGAAGTAGTTCAGAAGGATAAATAGCAGTAGGCCAGATAATGAAAATAAGTATTCCGTGAATTGCACACATTTCAAATGTTTAAACATGTTTTTATCAGCCATTCGAACAAGACGAGCGCCCTCGAGGTACCCAACTGGCACACACAGACCATAGTAGGTATATATACCTGAAAAACAGTATGGTTAAATAGCGATTGACTACAAAGGAAATTTACAACCAATCAATACGAGTAAAGGAAACAACCGTTGTAACTTCATAGACGGATATAATGTATCAACTGTTGTGAGTAATCAGCCCACAGCAGCGTATCAAATTCCCATCTCACTTCGTTGAGCGTCCAGCAACTTGAAAAATAAAGGCGATTCCCATTATCGTTAGCAACGTCAGTCTTGATAATCTAGCTATTTGGACATTTTGAACAAATTTGTCTTTTTATCCTACCCATTTACATGAGGTGGGTGAATGATCGAGAATCAGACGGCATTGCGAGAAAGGAGTTCCCTCGCAGACGGTAGGCATATAACGTCAATTGCTGATGTCGTGATAAGTGCGGACTCATATCCTCTTGGTATTTCGTTAGCAGTGCATGCTTCGTTGGATGGATCATACTAGAAACCTTTCTGGACATCCCAAGACGCTGACATCATAGCAAATTCCGTACTGTGTCTCGTGGGCGGAAATAGTCAGGCAGTATCAGTAACGACTGGCATACTATAGCAGTTCCCTGCTCGAGCTGTGGTGGATGTACTTGCAGGTCCAATTTGGCGAGGTCTTGCTGCCCAGTTCTGTTGTTGTGCAGTAGACTTGACTATCACAGAGAGGGGGCGGGTGCTCAGTGTCAGTTCAAATAAGCCTTGTTTGTCAACATTAAAGTACCCGGGTGGAAGTGAGAAACCCTGGTCCCCATCGGTAATATATTTTTTGTTTTGAAAATCTAAGAGCCGCAGATTGCATTCATACATTCTGTTATCTCAACATTTTGGTTAGAAGATGAATTCAGGAAACAATTCTCTAACAGACAATTATTACCAAACATTAACTGACTCCGAGTTAGCTGGGGAATCTACGATGCATGGTTGACAGGGCAAGTGCTGACTAGTTGATCGGTAGCGACTGCGAATACGAGTATTGAATGCATTTATTTATATATTTACTTCTACCCTGACTATGCCTTGCGGGTGGTGATTAGTGATGTCTCTATCGCTATCGTGGAATAACTTTGTTGTTTCATGTTGAGATCTTTCAGTCTAGTGATTCTTCCAAAGCCTTCATACACCAAACTATACTACAAGTTCACCAGGTATACTCCGATATACATGGTACCTCAGTAAAACTCTCTAACGATGTTTTCCCTGTTTGAGTGACTTGGAAGGCACGGCACTATAAATCGAATCTTGCTGTTTCAAAACCCCCCTGAATAGTAGAACTGATGGACACCGCGGATCATATAAAGACTAAAGAGTGAAACCGGTGGCGTCGATTTTTAGTCCAATTTCCGCTCACTCACACCCAGTTGCGGATGAGGTTTCCTGGCGTCGATTTCATTATAATTTGTCGCTCAGTAGATGAAGCATGAGGATTATTCTCAACAGCATATTGAATTCAGGAAGTTCCTTCACTACTGCAGTCCAAATTCTCAAATTACACTGCGTTCACGTTTTAACTGTTCAATTGGTAGACATTGACACGCTGTGCGCTATTGGTATGGAGTTATGCGACGGTGGAGGGAATCGGGAAGGTCGCTTCTAAATCGTCTCACCTTCAGCAGGAAATCCCACTTGAAAGTCATGATGAGAGTGAATCATTGCTGATTTTCAACAATCACTGCTGCTAAATTTTGAGGCATATACTAACTGATGCATTTGAAAGCACTGAATTCAAACTACAGGTAGCGTATATGTAAGTTGGATTATTCGAGGAGGACTGAAAGGAAAGTCAATGCAACTAAGGTATGATGACATAGTAGCATAGTAGCAATATGATGACATGATGCACAGACCTAGTTACAAGAGGAATTCTGAGTTGCATTGATATGTTATCGAACGCAAATCAGACATACATACGCCACGTCTGTGTTTCTGTATGTCCGTCACCATTCTCGGAGACGGCTTG
>JAUOBX010460090.1:0-10345 GCA_032360705.1 Eupentacta quinquesemita
TTTGGAGTATTGTATCCAGGCATGGCGACCATTTCTGCAGAAGGATGTAGATAATATAGAGAGGGTACAACGCAGGGTATTGAAAATGATTTCTGGATTCAACACCCTAACATATGAAGAAAGGCTGGGAAGATCAGGTCTTATAACACTGGAAAGGAGGCGTGCAAGGGCAGATCTTATTGAAGTGTTCAAGATAATGTAAGGACTGGATAAAAATCCTCCAAATGAGTTGTTCACGTTAGGCAGAGTCATGAGGGATCACACCACTGTTAGCACGAGGGGACACTGCCTAAAGTTTATAAGTCACATGCAAGACTGAACATAAGAAAATTTTCTCCAGTCAGAGAGCGATTGAAGAGTGGAACAGTCTTGCTGAGAGGGTAGTTCTAGCAGAGACGTTGTTGTCATTAAAAAAAAGGCATTGATCCTATCATGAAACGACAGGGTGCGCTTTATATAAGCCAGAGACTGGCTTCCTGCCTAATACCCAACACCCACAGGATGATCAAGGTAAATCAATATAAGACTTTGAATTATCACTTTCGATAATACTCTCCGTTATAAAAATAAGTGAGTTAATGCAACATAGCGGCCAGTATCCTGACATTCCGTTCGGCTAGGCAGCCCCCAACCCTTCGAGAACCCACCCCTACCCCCTCCCTCACCCACCCCCGACTCAATGTTGTGGTAGCGCACTGAAGTCACATCAGTTACCAGGACAACAACATTGAATACGGGGGTTTGGGGAACATTGGTATGCGACACGGAGCATGTATTATAGACTCGAGACCCAATGATGATGGGAATCAATGAATTGCAAGGATTCGTGTTTCCTCCAAACGCGCGAGTTGCTACAACATTGAATAGGGGGAAGGGGGGTCGCCACAGATCAGGAGTCTCAACGCTTGGTTCCCAGTGTTTGTCCCAGCTATTTCCGCAATGATTGTAGATTCACGCATCAACGTTCAACGTTAATCCACTGAGTTTAACTGGAGTTATAGGCTCCATGAAATACCCAACCTATGTCTTGCTCCTGCGAAGGATTGAATCATGATAATAGGATCCAATGAAATGTGTACATACGAAGGTTAACGTTAACCAATTTGAACAGTTGTACTGTCCGTCAAAAATTTAATTATTAGAACAGAATGGTTATCCAACCGTTGATAATTAGCCCATTCCTCCATACGATGATAGCAAAATAGCAGTATTCGACTGTAAGCACACCAAATACCGTTCGATTATCTGATCATGTATGATGTACCGTGTAAAAACCTCAGACTCCACAATTGGAGAGCCCAGTGGAAAAAAGTACCTAGGTCATTCAGGCAAATATATAGTGCTCTCTTTTGTACCATTGCTCACTGAAGCCGTTGCTTCCTACACAATAAGGAATACTCAGCTAATCATTTAACTTGGAAGACAGTGATACTCAATTCGAAACTTCTCTATTATTATAACAACACATCCGGTGAGCCTATATACCGTATAAACTTATCTGATCAAGCAGGTACAGGAAGGTGGGCAGTTGATGAGCACTGGATACAATTTTCTGATTGGCTTTCGGGTTGGTTTAACATCTATTGTTCCCCAATGTTAGGATCGTGGGTTCATTGTGAATTCGAGTTTTTTAGGGAGAATTGTTGTAAGTCAGTTTCGGTTTAGAGGCTGGAAACCCTTTTTTCAAATGTCTAAAACCCTCACTTTTCAACCTGCGATCAATTGGTCTCGACGCTTGACAGTATGGGTGAAAGCTATTCGGGAAATGGATTGTTTAGAGTCAACTATATACCGTTATTTACTCTTTATTTACCACGCTTGTCGTCACGATGACGTGAATGTCACGTGCGGAATATCGGTAGTTCTTTGTAGTCATTCTGTTTTGAAGCAGCCGAGAAGAATCCTGTTCCTTCTGTTAGCTTGCTTTGAACGTATCAAACTAGTTGTAGGCCTACTGTTACAGTATAAATAACGCCTCCGTCCGTCTGTACATGTTCTGCATTTGGCTGAACCAAATATCCAGGTTTGCGTGCAAACTTTAGTGCTATATTTTCCAGAAGGTTTACAGCGTCGCTCAAGCGTGAAAATCTGTGAGACTTTGAGTATATACTGATGATTCATATGACGAGGGGGGCAGTTCCCCTCGAACAAAAGGCCTTTGAAAGTGTGGGCTTGACTATCCGCTATAGACCAAGGAATTGTAGGCCTCTATAGTGTAAAATGGTTGAAGGTGGAAAAACATTCACCCCAGCAAAAATGCCTATGCCTATGTTATGTTGTACGCGCCGAATATACCAGCGAGCTATTGGTGGCCATCGCTGGCATATAAGTTTTGGTTATGCAAAGTAGTGTGAACTGGACTTGTGAAAATGTGAAAATCCAACTAGTTGCAGTTCAAATTAACAGCGACCTTCTTCAGGAAACCAGTTGAGACCCATTGGATTTGAATTTAGTGTGAACTAGATTATTCCCTGGGCATGTATCAACTGGTAATGTAACTATTACCCAGTTACCAACTGTAAATGCCTAAATGGGAACCAAATGGTATGCGACAAACACCAACTGATTCCAACTCGTGTGTGACAAGATTCAACTCGCTCCTACTTGTCCAAGTTCAGGGTATCTCTGACCAGTTGTTTCCTGTTACCTATTCCGTGTCTACTGCTGCAGTCGCTGGGGCGCCATCACAGATATTGCCACTGTAATTCTCCATTTGCACCTATTCTTCACCCTCCTCTGGGATTCTGAAAAGGTCAAGCTATTCCATTCCTTGATGTTGTGACCAGTTGAAACCCGTTTCAATTTAAACTCACCCTAACTCTCATGGAAGTGTGAACATCATGAGGATGTCTCCCACATGCATGGATGTGCCTTTGTAGACCAATGAGGCTAATGCAGTTTTGGCGATGATCCCAGCATTTTCTCCAGGTGTTACTAACTCAAGAGTTTTGCGTAAACAACATGACAATAGCCTGTTTTATGTAGGGGGAACTAAATTACCCAGCGTTAGGTATTCTTTAGAATCAATTCAAACAACCTTTGTTTGGTTAAAAAGTGCTGCAGGTGGTTGTCATGCTTGAGCAAATAAAAACAAATTGTTTGTACCACGGTAGCACCAACCTGTTTGCTGGGCAAAGAAGGAACTGTACCGGAATATTATCTAAAACGGAGGTATTCTGGAGACTATAATAGTTCGCCTGAGGTGTTTGCATCATGGTAACGACGAGCAAAGTAACCTGGTAACGACAGCAAATTTGAATCCACCCGAAAACACAATAACACACATTTGGTTTCCAGAATAACTTGCAGAAGCCTGGATTCCCTAGGTCTGCTGATTAAAATTTAAGTGCCATTCGTATCATCGTCTCAGTAACTCTGACCGATACCATTTCAGTTGGAAAATCAAGTAAATTCACTGATGTATGCGTTGTATTATGTCTCGCGTAGAAAATCAGGAGAGAGGTAGCGATTGATTTGTCAGCTTGTCGTGTGTGTGTGTATGCAGTATAATATCGCGGATGCTTATCCACGTTCAGTATGGCCATGCTTCCTTGATGAGCATCAGGTGGCTCCCCGAACCCATATCACTCAAGTCGAAACAAATCATAAGTATTCAAACCCAATAAGCACGAAACACATCACTGTAAAAACGTACAGAATGAGGCATTCAGTATGATACAATATAATATACTAATATACTACGCTTGCAATTATATTTAGTTAACGCGATGTCGAATTTTGTGATAGGTAGTACACGTAGGACAACGTATTGTTGTAAAATAGTACTGTACCCTCTATACAAAATTTGCAAATCGCTAAGAATATCACTGTCGGTAATCTTCTCAGTTATACAAATAATTGTTAGGAACTTTCATCGATATTACTGGATATATTTCAACTCTACTATATATACCATATTGTGCTTTATGATCACAACATCATATAACGATAGCATACAAAATATAACGATGGCATACATAATATAACGATAAAATGAAATATGTACATATGATAAACTTTAACCAATCCGAATAATTATATTGTTCGTAAAATTATCAATTATAATAACATGGTTATCAAATCACATCTAACCAGGTATAGGAACTGGAAGTCACGGTTATTACGGGGAATGACACGCTTCGCGGCAGATGGATAGTTGCCTATTCCTTCACACGATAGAAGATTGCATTTGATTAAGCTTTGAGTTTGAACCATTCTATTATCATAACAAATCAAACAACACATACATAAGTAAGCCTATACCGAATTTGAGCCAGCAGTTAAAGGCCAGGGGGAGGGCCAATTCATTGCTTCGAAACTTGCATAGCTGAAAAGAGCATAATTATTTAAATACTCCTAAATTCAAAATTGTTCAAAAAAATTCCAAACTCATCGTATCTTTGTGTTATCTTCATTAGTTGGTCTGATGACGTCATAAGGGGAACCGAAGGAATGTCCTTCTTGAGATTACACAATTATAACTGATTTTTTATTCCTCCATGAGTGAAAAATGCATGTGATTTTTTCCCCTCGAAATCAATGATTACTTGCATCCATATCTCCCGAAGAATTATGAGAATCTTTTTCCATATCAGAATCACATTTTTCGTGTGACAGATTTTTGAAAAAAATCAACGTTGCATTGACTTTGTACTGAGCAAGCATTTTCCTTCCCCTTTTGATATCGAAACACATCGCGTAATAATGGATCTATCCTCATTTTCACCGTCTTAGTGACTGACATACATTTTGGAGGTTAGATCTTCTTAATATACTATTCAAAGGGAATCATAATCTGCATAGTCATGTTCAGCACTTCCATTGAGGAAGGTGGACAGTCCATGTGCTCTTGATACAAGGTATTTTCTGATCGGTTGTCGGGTTGGTTTAACATTGATTGTTCTTGATTGTTTGGATTGGGGATCAGTTCGGAGATGAGGTTTATTGGCGGCGAATAGTGGGAATTGTATTCCAGTACTAGTTTGGAGGTGAAAACCCGTTGTTAACTGTATATTACCACCGACATTCAACAAACGGGCCATTCGTCCGAACAGAATAGATGGGAGGTACTCGGGAAATGAATCATTCGGAGTAAAAATGTGTGAATTTCAAGTGATGTATGTCAAGTATGCTATCGTTACTTAGTATACCGCGCTTGTCGTCATCATCACGTAAATTTCTTGTGCAAAATGATGCAACATATTACTAGTTCTCAGTAAACTTCCGTATCAGAAAGATCAGACTAGGTAGATCCAGTCCTTCCCTTGCCCTCCCTTTGTTCCCATCAAACTAGTTGTACTACTGTAGTGTAAGCGCTGTCTTTGTGCCATGTCCAAAATGTTTAATATGGATCTGCTCTGAGTAACCAGGCTTGCATGCCAACGTTCATGCGATCTTTTTTCATACATTTTACAACGTCACTCAAGCGCGACCAGTTGGCTAATTTTCTATCCGAGGAATAAACATCATCAAGGTGTACCTCTGTAGTGCTATATTTGGAAGTGATTCGGAATATTTTACCCAGGGGTTGCCACATCCAGGGGTAAGCACCACGATAATGGCTTCTCAATGGAAGAGGAACTAAAATATACCCGTCAAATATTTTGCTGATCGTAAGAGTCTTTTAGGTCTGTGCAATGAAGCACAGCTTTTGGCCTGTGTATAATTATAAGTGACATCACCATTGCAATAGGGGTGTCTCCCGATTCTTCTACATAATGACTAATGGCTATAGGGCAACGTGTTGTTATGAAAGTGTATTGTACCCTCCATACAGAAGTAGGGTAGGCTGATCGTTGAGACTCTCGCCATTTTCTCTGTTATACGAATAATTCGTGGGGACCTCTATTGATAATATTCGATATCTCTCCACTCTACTGGAGATAACATGTTACTTGTGTTTCATGATTGCAATAATAGCATACATGATTGAACTAGAAAACAACAACATCGTACCAATCACACAGGATAAACAGACTGCCCTCTATTGGCTAGATTTACGCTAGATTGGCTAGATTTGTAAGGGACTAATTTGACTAATTTGATCGTTATTGGGTATATATATATAGCAAATCGAACAACAGGAAATGGGGATTGTTTATTCTGATGCAATACTATGTCTAAATATTTTTTGTATTGCATTGTTCAGCGCATTGAACTCCGAGATATTGTGCTATATGTACACCAGTGTATAGTACAACACATACTATGTAAGACTGTACTGTTTTTGACGATGACGATTGCAATTTATTCCATGGCTGCCAAACATGCTTCTACTGTATAAAGAAGCAACATTTTGTCGTATGTTGGTTTGAGTTGTGGACAATATTTGATGCCTAACAATTGGAACAATGGGAAGCCTACAGTGTTAATATTTTCATGAATGACTTGGAAAAATACAGTTCCCCAAGATGCCTCTGTTATCTTGTTTGCCCAAAATCTACTAGCGAACTATTTGTGGCCATGACTGGCATGTGGAGATTATTTGCTGCATAGGATTTAGGTTCCTCCATTGCATTGTAGTATTTGGCATAGTCAAATCATTACTGAACTGTTGATGTTTTACATTGAACAGAAATGGGCAGTTTCCTCTGAATAATCCACGTTCAGACACGTATCACACATAGATTGCCACCTTCATAGGTATAGCTAACACTCATATATAGTGAATAAATCAACACGGTTCACTTTCAAGCAAAGTAACTTCACCCAACTCTATGGAGTAGCAATTAGAATACCAGAACTTCCAAATAACAGCGCAAAATGGAATCAATGGTGTGAAGTGACTCGTGGTAGGCATACCACTCGAACATACACCATACACTCATACACGGTACAGTGATTTAATCACCACTGCACGTGATATGGCTACCACCCATACATACACCATACACGGTATAGTAATCTAATCACCACTGCTCGTGGCATGGCTACCTCTCATACATACACCATACATCCACACACGGTACAGTGATTTAATCACCACTGTACGTGGTATGGCTACCACCATACACCATACATCCATATACGGTACAGTGATTTAATCACCACTGTACGTAGTATGGCTACCACCTATACATACACCATACACCCATATACGACACAGTACTCTGATCACCACAGCACATGGTATGGCTACCACTCGTACATTCACCCTACACCCATATACGGTACAGTGATCTAATCACCACTGCGCGTGGTATGGCTACTACTCATACATACACCATACACCCATATACGGTGCAGTAATCTAATCACCATGGCTCGTAATGCATTCCAATCCAACTTTCAATTAAAGTCACTGTAACTAAGTCAATATATACAGCTGCCCTATGAAATATCAACTAGAGAGCTGAAACCATCAAACTAACAAAGATTCAATGTCATCCATGTAATGATCTGCTACATGGTACTATATATACATAATAATCACTGTAATAATAAGATCAGCCAGGTCTACATACAGTGCAAGTAAACTGAAAACCCACCACCAGTCCTTATGTATATACATTCACCATAACCAGTTATATATAGTAAAAAACGATGATAAGACAAGATAAGACATCGATCATAACTCTACTAACTCTATACCGAATGATTTCATACAGTCATATAGTTCGATAAAGTAGCAAAACTAGAATATGAAACAATCATTTACGTTACAGTCATATTTTTCTTTGAAGTATAGCAAGAATAAAATTCAAAACAATCATTTGAGTAACACAATATTTGGCCTACTCAAACCATAAATACATCACAGCTACTATTGTTATACATAAACTATATATACGAGTTATCGTAGTGTACATATGTGCTAGTTCATCGTATTTGGTAAAGTGGCAAAAGAACACAGTCACCTAACAAAATATCTTGACCTAATACAATAAAAAGAATACATGACAATTGGCATATCCGATGTAACATAGTGATATTCGTGCCGGAACACCACCAAGGGTAAGCTTTACTATTACATTAATTTATTGAGACGTCACTGAACATGCCCACATATCCTCTCCGATACTGTCATGTCATATACGTGTACACTACGCTGAGGGAGTGTGTTGGCGACCGCTTAGTAGGTTTTGCATAAACAGCATTACAAAGTTTTCCCCCCAAAGAAGGTACGACAATACCCTCGTTATGAAACGATATTCTACCTCCCTATCCAATAGATAGACGATCAGTGAGGTATGAGCATTATTTGTCACCTTGGGGTAACCCACTATTGTGCCGGTGTTGTAATGTACATTTATAGCAGTTCGGGTCAATACAGGCCAATCTTTTACAAACGATTGTTTGCTTGAAATTACCCGCCGTTTTGCTTTTTGAAGAAACTGAAAACGATTTAGGCTCCATCGAACTTAACAGATCTCAATCTGTAGACTTTCCGAATTTCATCGCCGGTGCAAATACTTGTTTATTTAATTACTGCTATATATATATCTTCCTGATGAATAGAAAACTCAGTTGAAAACTGTCCTTCTTTTGGAAATCCTCTTGAGAGGGATCCCTCATATGCAGCTAAAGGCTTTGGAATTGACTGCTTTCTGATCGTATTGCAGAGAATTGATCTCCCACCAACGATTTGTTGAGTGATTTTTAAACAAAAACTGTCTTTCCTACCCCCTAGCCGAGCACTGTAGTTCTGTAGTTATCTATAAAAGTATTTGTAGGGCATGGGATTAGCGTCATGGATTGGGGTCACCGTAACCAATCACATAATTTATTCCGGAGCATTGCGCATAGGCCCTATTTATATCAAGACATAACTAGTAAAACATGCTTGAACATTGGTAACCAACTGGTAATGTTTCATTTGGAGTCACTGTAGCAATAATGATCAACGAACATTCATCTATCTCGACCGATTGAATTTTGTGAGAAGTTATAAGAATATTATATAGTGCATATGGCACATGCACCTAATGGGTGACTAGCGACAGCTGCGCACAACCCTATTGCGTCGTGACCTCACATTCATCTATACATTCAATACTGTATAAATCTCATTGGACTGAACCTCTCAAACTGAAATACATCGTGTTATACCGGATTGAGGAAACAGGCAGCTTCGCAAGCGTCAATTGGCAGCCCTGTTGCATGACGTCACAAGTTATACAAGTACATTACGGTACTAAAATACATGGTATATGCTACTAAATTTCGCCAAGCATCTTTACAAATATTGTTCCCAAATGTGTCACAGATGTATTTCGAGGTCACCAAATGTCAGACATATGATTATTTGCAGGGATTTCTATAATAATGGGACTACTTTGCATTGATCACGTTAGTTTTCCATACTGATAGATCTACAGGTAAGTAAAGTAGAATAAATAGCATGGATTACTTTAATCATCGACATCGATGGATTTACAGGTAAGAAAACAGGGTTATTTGCCTGGATAACTTCGAGTATCCATATATTGACAGATTTGAAGGTAAGTTAATAAGGAATGTTAGCATGGATCGCTTTAATTGTCTAAACCGACGGATTTATCAACCTTGAACTAGGTTTATTTGCTTGGATTACTTTAATTTTCCATGTAGACGAATTTACGCGTAAGTAAAATATAATTATTTGCATGGATGACAATAATTACCTATACCGATGGATTTACAACTAAATCAAATCGATGCGTGTGATAAAGTAAACGTTGCATAGGTTGGTATGTCAATGTCGTTATATGCCAAAATGCAAAACATTGCATTTAAAATAAATTATGGCACCTGTAGCAAGTTGAAGGTTATGTCAAGGTGTCACCCGATGTCATTTGAGGATAATAGAGAACAATTTACGATCTGCACCCAAGGGGCATCAACTTACTCTCGGAGCGTGAATATTCCCCCAATAACATGAAACGTGCCTCGAGTGTTTTATCAATGTGAAGCGCACTATACACACAATGATCGCACGATTACACCCACAGTGGATCTTCATTCGGTCATGTCCTATTCGATATATTTTCCATATAGGTGCACACTACTATCACAGCCAGGAGCCTAATCAGTGATATATGAGTAGTCGTGAACGACTGGCTGGCTCGCAGAACCCCCTGAATCATCGATATTTTTATCGTATACGTGTACACTACCATATGCATCTCTGTGGTGAATCTGTCGCTCATGACCAGGGGCTCGGCCAGAGATATTCCTAGAGTACTTGTGAACAATAGGTTCACTTACAGCTTCTCCTGGATTTTCAAACGAATCCTCAACGATCCCATCATCTGCACGCCGCTCATCTCCGCCACCAGGATTCCCGACTCGAGAGTAGTAATCAGCCCCGCTATCTGTAGGAGCAGAGATGTTGCGGCTAGCTTGTCCTACCACTCTCATCTGTATA